>JAECUM010003350.1:0-148376 GCA_016617855.1 Megalonaias nervosa | reverse complement strand
TATAGTTAACACATGTTGATTTTGTAAGGTATTTCTGCCAATAAATGATGTATTTATTGTATTTATTAGCGTGATGCCAATGGTACCAACGTCTCACAATTTATAAAATTCCAAACCGTTCATAAATATCAAAGACTGAATTTCTAATCTACTTTTTATTTGCACTATTTACTCAAAATTACATTCCTAAAGAATAGTACAATAAAATTCGAACCCAGACACAGTGCAATCACTAGCATTTAGCTTTCTTCAATCAACACAAAATTATGCGAATAGAATTTCCTCGAGACACGAATCATTATTATATTGGGATCTTGTACAATCATAGCTAGAATGTTATCAAGATAAGGCAGCTATAAATAACTTAAGAGAAACTGTTTCAAAATACTTGATGGCAAGAAAAGAATTGGGAGTCTGGCCCAGATTATGTGCTGGTAAAGTTAAGCAAGTGGAAAGGCCATTAATAGTGTAAGTATGCATGCAAGCCCGACTTGCACCAATATATACTTAATACCTTCCCTTATGTGAATCAACTTTATGAAATTTGTGACAAAAGTTTTACATGTATCTACTTTTGCTTATAAAAATAACAAATGCAGTACAGTTTAATTACTTTGCTGTGGTCGACTACCATTTTTGCAAGTGACTGTGTACAAGTGTGCTATCAAAATGGTCAAGTGACTGTGTTCAAGTGTGCTATCAAAATGGTCAAGTGACTGTGTTCAAGTGTGCTATCAAAATAGTCAAGTGACTGTTCAAGTGTGCTATCAAAATAGTCAAGTGCAGGTGTTCAGGTACCAACGGAACTTAAGTCTAAACTTAAATCTGAGTCTAGAATCCAGTGATCTGATTGACTGCATTTTAAGACTTACTCAAAGCTGACCAAGCATATGTCTTACGTCGAGACTTGACTTTTAGAACTACGTTGATAAAATTGGGGTCGGGTATTTGTACTATCTGAACACCTCCCGAAACACAAAAGGGCTAGTGTGTAAGTACCCTGACTCCTCCCAGCGTTCTGATCCTGGCACGGAGGGCGATCAAGCCACCCGGCACGAACCACGGCATACACATGCACTCTCCGGTCCGTGACGAGATGTTACAAATAGCGCACGGTAGACAGCAGTAGGTCATGATTACTGCAATGTGAAAAAGAGACACAAGTGGAGCTGATATGACTCACTTGATTAAAAGTTACCCATAAGCCATATGATATACGATTTTATCATTTCTCTTCTAAATAAAAGCGTTATATTTTTTACAGATAACATATGGTACATACGATAACTTTGGCAGCTATACCACGGGTTGATTCTGTACCTTAAATGGCTCTTTCCAACTCTTGGTGATATGTATGAACATACTGATGCTAGAATTATTAATATCAAGTTCACAACTAATTCCCAGTTTACCGATACAAATGATGGTCGGCTTGGAAACTTTATTCAAAAATTGGACAACCACTGGTAATTCACATCCACAAACTGGGCACAAAATAACAACAGATAAAACCACTATCATTGTTCAACATTGCTACATGGTATCAGACATGCTGTCAAAGAACTAAAAAAAATGAAGTTAGATTATATCAATACTGGAATTCTTAGTCAGCAGTATGTTATAGAAACAATTACTATTTCACAACTTTCGTGATTTGCAGTCTGGACATTACAGAGACCGTTACTAGTTCACGACTTTACGTGATTTACTGTCACATAACTTTGCCAAATCGACTGTTTAAACACGTAAGGACTTTAGACTCGTAATAGCCGTCATTACATTAGGTATTACGTTTAAGAAAAAGAGTATCGTTATTTTAGCTGAATCAATTGGGTACTCTTTCAAACCCCATTTAAGTATGGGATAATACTCAGAGGCGATATTATTGAATGTCTAAAGAATCTCTTTGAGTTGTCTATGGCAGCATTCCTAACATATATATTTAATAAAAAGACGTTCCTGTGGAGATCTATAGCACAGTAACTCAAGCATCCATTTTTTCAAATGATAATTTAACACTTAAAGAAAATTTAAAAGAAGATAAAAGCTATTTATTGTAAAGTATATAAATGGAAACATCATCCTCACGGGAATATCTTCACACTATACAATATCAAACTAGATTTACTCTTTAGCTTTTACTTATTTCATATTTCTAGTGGTGCCGTCCTTAAAACACGCGATCCTTGCCTAGCTGAGAAAGGGAATAAAATAATAAGCAACCATTGTTTGTATCAATGGTGGATATGCACGGCTACCAAGCTGCCGTAGTTGCCAGACAGGCATTTGGAGAGAAATAGTTTAAGTTGTCAACTAATCTGAGGACCTATAGGAAGACATACACTGGAGGCATAGCCACCAAAGAGTTTCTCAATTGGAAATAATCCGCTCCTGTTTCCACCAGAGAAGAGAAGTTCAGAGTCAGAGTGAATAGTGACGTTAACCTTTTCAACCAATCAGAATGCTACGTATACAACGCTCCGTGCCTAAACTACCGAAAAACACACGAGTTAGTCCAATCTAGATATGAAATTTTCTAAAGCAATACAGACCTAAATTGACCTTGTCGCTAATGATTTGTCTTCCGGAAAGTCTACAATTATAAGTAACGTACATGATTTGCAGTCAGAGAAGCAACCGAACAGGCCACTGTCCCAGTCTCTGTGTCCATCAACTGACCCTATCAGCTTGGCGCTAGGCTGGACGGTAAAGGGGGCTGCCATCTTCAATCAAATGACTGGTTCCTGAAAGTAATCGTATGGAATGTATAATACATACGGTCTGCCAATAAAAACTCTCATATGTTAAGTAAGATAAATGCTTTTATTTGCCGCAAACATAGTTCAAAGCCAATTATTGCCTATAAAGTACGCACAACAGATATGATTCACATAATGTACTAATCCAGAAAAATATCAAATATGGAAATCGCATGTTTAGCAGCAAAGGAAAAACTTGATAAATATCATATAACAGATGTAGTAGTTAAATGATGATACCAATAACACAGAAAACATATAATTATGACATCACGAAATAGCAATACAAAGTGAACATTTCGGTGGTTCACAATATTCTGCAGTTTACTCAACTTGCATATGTGAGCATGACACTGCAGTTGTGACTATAAAGCAGAAAAATATGAAACATATGGACATTTATAGTTTCAATGAAACAGGTTAAAATGTTCAATAATTTAAACCAAACTGACTTCAGGACTAACTAAACTAGTATGTCACGGAGAAGCCATGCGAACCGATGCACGCTAAACCCATGCTACAATGAACACTCCTTGTCAAAACCAATATTTCCCTGCCCGCCTATACGTAATCAATCACTGGGAAACCAATACCGCTCAGTTTCATATCATTTACAGAGGATCTCAAATGGCGATTATTTTATATTGAATGGATAAGGTATTGCTTTTGCGAGCCTAGGCGAGAAAAAAACTGGACTTTATTCTAGTTTATAAAGTTGATATTAAATCTTCACCTATTTGAGATTCTGTTTATCAAATAATTTTTATTTTCATGGAAATGGGAATGAACAAAAACAAATAATTTCATTCTTTCTGACGATGCACCTTTCATTAGTTGCGAGTAAGATTTAGTCCCTGGAATTTTGCACTGTTCTATAACTAGAAAAATTTATTAGTTCCATTTTCATTTTTACCAGTTATAATTCAAAGAGCAACTGTCCTTCTTAAAATATAGAATATTTGACTCAAACAACATAATTTATCAATACAGAATGTATATGCAAGTTCAGTATGATGTCACATAGTTATAGATTGGTTAGAGAAATGTTTAACTGTGAGAGTGTGTCACTATCATGTCTACGCATTTAAATTGTTGGATATGTGAAGAGATGATTATGGATGCAGTAGGCAATATTAGACATAGACAAATTCGGAACTGCATCACATGATAAGAGCTATTCTGCGGTGAAAACATGCTGTGACTGGATAACGTACTTTCAGTTTGGAGGCCGGTTGATGTCCACATTTTGCTCTGAACAGAGCTGAGATTACTTACTCCTGTAAGTTAACCTTTAAACCACTCAGACAGACGTGACCTTTTCCACAATTCCCTTCTGGCAGTCCATTTGAAAAAAAATGGCAGCCAAAAGGTTAGTAATGATAGAAAAACAAAACATTCCAGCAGGCGAGGTAATGAAATTTTCCCACGATCGCAGACAATCAGTCAATAGAACACTGCGCAAGAATTTCATCGGCTTATATGGACCAATGAGAATCGCATAGTGATATTTAACATGTTGTCATATCAAAAATATGATACTGCACATATAATTTGTAAAGTGTACCGCCTATGTGATAAAATCGAAGTATACGTATTATAACTAAACAGTTTTAAGTTTTAGTGTTTCTATTTTGAAAGCACAGTGACCTTTAATCCAGAATGCAATAACCTGAATAAAACATACCATCTACTTCCCATTTTCACAGCATACTCCTATCGAACTTTTTCCACATTGATTTTTCGGTGTCTGTTTTTAAAACTGATAGAAAGATGGCGTTTTTATGGAGAATAGAAAACAAGAGCTCTATTTCGACAGCAGTTTGTCGTGTTCCCCGACTCTTTTGGGGCTATTTGCTTGTTCTGTTCTTAACTCCTTTGAGGCTATTTGTTTCAGTTGCATTATTATAAAAGATAATGTTGGCAAATTAGGTAATTGAAAGTAAGAGAGAAGCTTTTCTTCGAATATCTAATTTCGTCTGCTATGTTTACATTCCTGTGACCTGAGTTTGCCCGCATTATGACAATGAGTGTCAGCTCTGTTTGTAATTTGTTTTCTTTGACATAATGTAGAATAAATACATGGTTAAATCTGACAGTTAACACAGAGAAGAATTAAATGAACTAGAAACTGCACAAACAAATATTCTTGAAGTCACATGTTGCTAAAACCACGCCCATGGAACGGTTTTCATTGGACGAAAGACCAAGATGATGTCAAATGTAATACTATAACTAATGAGATCAGCGCGAAATACATGTTGCCAAATGACGATAAATAAATAAAAAATAAGATAACAAAAAGAAGCGAGTTATTTGGAAAGTGTTTATACATTGAGTACCGCCAATGAATCCATATGCTGTTGGTGATATATATTTGAACATTATCTTCAACTTATATGAATACATCTAATACAGCTTAATCACCACAATTCGAAACCTGATTACTGAATTGAGTCACTTCCACTGTGTGCGTGCCAAATACTTTGTAGCACTTTGTCTGCTGGGTAACCCTAGCGAATGTGGTTTAAGATCTAAGCTGTTCCCTTAAAATTATTAAGCTGTATATCAGAATCTATTAGAGTGTGTGGGTGTGTGCTTCTTCTAAAGATTGGGGTGGCGATTAAATCTATTTGATGTCTGTTTTACAAACAATAACCGGACATTAACCAGCATTTCAACGCATCCAGGTTACACAGCAGTTTATGAATACAGTTAAACTTCGTGCATCTAGCTATCATAAAATCCAAACAAGTGGCGTCTTGGTGAGGCAGAATAGCAAGGGACCCAAGTGGGCCTGATATCGCTTACCTAATTTAATAATTGGCCATTTCACTTAGCAGGTTACAGTGTTATTAGTAGCAAATTTACATTATATCCATTTTTCTCTATTTTGCTATGGTCTGAAAGAAACATTTTTCCAACGATAAGACATGTCTGATATGTATAGATTCTTGTTAAACTTGAACACATCCAATGTTTTAATGACATTACGTATTTACCATAATGTCTCGAAATCGGATGAGTGATATAGACTTTAGCTCTTGAGAGGTAACACGCTTAGCGCATCTGATGTAAGCTGGGGTCGATTGGTTGTATTTAACAGCACAGCAGTACATCAGTGACTATTTAGTGCCAAGACAATGGAAGTTATGTGTCTGTGTATTGCCCAGGGACACGCCACGAAAGCTGAATCATGAGTCTGGAAATTCTGACATTAAGTGACAGTGGTTCCCCAGTCTCAATGATTTCATCTGATCTCACTTACCTATATCTGACATGGATGATATATTCTCATTTTCCATGCTGAAGCAAAATCTAATCAAAATTCGGCCTCCATAGTGATAACATCATCAGTCAATTGGATACAAGATTAACACATAAATATGCATAGATCTTGTTTGCAATAAAATCCAATGGAACTTAACGATATCAGACAATTTTTAACAAGTTTGACTAAAATTTGAGCAATAATATAGTTGCTAGAGTGATGGTGAGCTTTGCCAAACAGATGAAAGACCATGATTTTTTTTTATAAAAGTAACCCTCGTACATCATCATATTCAACAGAGATCTTGATGGTATCTGACTATTTACCAGCTCAGATCAAAATCCAAACAAAATGATGTCACGGGAGTAGTAACAAACTCAACGTATCAGATGGAAAATCACCAAATAAATATGCATATGTCTTTTTCATAAATATGCATAGCTCTTGTTCAAAATTCTGCATAGAACCTTTTCATAAATATGAGTAGGTCTTGTTCATAAATATGCATACGCCATGGTCATAAAGATTAATAGACCTTCTTCATGAACATGCATAGACCTTGTGTATATATGTAGTTCATAAATATACATAAGTCTTGTTCAGAAATATGCATAGGTCATTTCAAAATTATTAATAGATTTTGTCAATAAATATACAGATACCATGTTAATAAATATGCATATGCCTTATTCATAAATATGCATAGGTCGCGTTTATAAATATACATAGGTCATGTTCAAAAATATGCCTATAAATTGTTCATAAATATGCATAAACCTTGTTCATAAATATTATAGACCTTGTTCATAAACATATTTAGGTCTTGTTCATAAATAAGGCTCATGACAAATCTTGATGATATTATCCATTTACAAATTTGGAATAAAGTCGGGCCATAAATACCGTGTCTAGAGTGTAAAGTGTGTGTGTGGTTTGGATTTTTAACATATTTTTAACAATTTTCCAGTCATATCGCTACGATGTCTGCAGTGTGGCAATTTATAGTGATATCTAGCACTGGGGCATCAAACCGCAGACATGTAGCATCATGTACCACTCAGTCACCTTATTCTGACATCAGGTCGACCAGCCCTAACACTAACCTCTGAATGCTGAACGCCTAACGAGGCAGCTACAGTACCATTTTTATGTCTTTGATATGACTCGGCCGGGCTTCGAACCCGCGACCACCGCTCCGGTGGCCTAGTGGTTAGCTCATCCGCCTCGGATGTGACATCATGCTAGATGTCTGCGGCTTGATGCCCCAGTGCAAGACATCACTATAAACTGCCACACGGCACACACACACACACACACACACACACACACACACACACACACTCGAACGCGCAACCGATTCGGACGCTCTAACCACTTATTTCACCTGAGCGGCGAGAGACACATCCTACGTCATCATAAAATGCTTACACATATTTGGGATCTATAGCTTTGAAGCTTTAACAGGAAGCACTAACTTTATTTTTCTCGACGGAGACATGGAGAATAAGCGATGAGCCCAAACTATAGACACATGGGAGATGGTACACGTTTGGGAAAGTTTAAAACTGAAGAGAGACCGAACAACTCAATGAAATTTATGAGTTTGTACAAATATTATATGCTGATGAGGATGATAGAACAGAAGATATAGAAAGAAACCACGAACGAATGAAAGAAAACAATTATCAAACTAAACGAGTTGAAACTTACAAATATAGTTCAATGTAGAATAATTTTGTGTTAAAATACACCATTCTTGCAAATAAGGTAATTGAAATATGTAATACAGTAAAATGTTCGACATTCCTGTTAGAAATATGTTAAATTTGACTGGACGATGTACTACCTAGTATTTTACTTTTAAACATATGCAACACACATTTAATTACAAAATTGCCCTACAAATAAAATTAGAAAGGTCCGGAGACACATAACATACCTTAGATTCAGTCTATTTGTAACGGCTATAAGAGATAATTTATCATCTGGCTATAGCGGTGCTTCTGGTTATATTGGTGTCAGAAGTGACGGACGATAAGAGCACGCACTGTGGAGTGTTGATTATTGGTTATGGATACGGTTAAATGTGGCTGAGATATGTGATTAATCCAGTGTTCGTAACCCATGGATACTGCGCATAAATAGATGTAAACACACCGTATTTTATCGGTTTTCAGGCACACAGTGCAAAATTGTTGCGTGAAATCCTCGTAAATATTCCTACAAATTATATTAAGTTCAAGCTCTTCCTTGTTTCTATCCTTATCTGTCACTTTCACTTAGAATATTTTTAGAGAACAAACATCCTATGCAACACAGAGCTTTTGAATAATTTCATACTAATATATCAGTCTTATATTTGACTGTTAATATTCATTAGTTATATCTATAGTTGTCATATTTATTATTAGATCGTACACCGGGAAATCGATGTTCATCATTCACGTTCATATTAATTTATTAATATTATTTACTAGCAATAGTAGTAGTAGTAGTATAACGATCAAGGACAGACAAAATATTTCGCCGTTGTTGTTGTTGTTGTTGTTGCAGTTGTTGTTTTTGTCTACCTTTTGAGCCTATATTTGACACTGAACACATCTATAGTTGAGTTTGTATATCATAAGCACGTTGATATACAACAAAAGAAGTCCTCCTTCTCTAGGCATCTCGACCTTACCAATGCCGTAATATTCATCAGTGGAATGAAACAAAACAACACTTAAGAAACTGTTGAACAATATTTAGATTTTTGTATAAAGAAAGTTGAATGAAACGTCATTTCGTCAAAGTATTTGGTAAGTTGTCAATTATTGTGGTAGATAAACTTGACAAATTATGTTGTACTCAAGTGCAACCTACTTCCTCCGGTTGACGTACGTGCTCTTTCCAGTGCCCCTATTAGTAAGTCATAATTGTAAAACTGCTACCATGGATACCTGGATTTTGTCACGTGCTAAACGTAGGCATTATGTCAGACAAATCTCTTGACTATGCGTCTTGCTCTCGTATCAGACAAGCTTAAAACAGTATCTAAACTGATCTATGTAAATTTACATTAATCATTTACCCAAAACATGCTTAAAAATTTCTGTCTAAACTAACCTATGCAAATGTGTACGAGTAGTATAAACCATGATTGACAAATCTGCGATATAACCACCGTACGAGTGGTATAAGCAGTGCATAATACGTTTCGTTGCTTTTATTTCCTACTGCTTGTACTTAATGTAACAATTTTCATTGAATAGCATTCAATCATTTTCATTGTTTTCTATTTATTTTCGAACAATTCAATCACAGAACATCATAATAATACCATGTTACTGAAAAACCAAAGTATTTCAAGGAAGGTAAGCTAAAAAATACGAAGCCAGTAGAATGGACAAAAAACACATTTCAAAACTTATTTCTACTTTGTAATACATCTCATGAAATGTAAACGCATATTTTTGTTAGCAAATAAATATAATTATGTTTACAATTGAAAGAAGAATATGTGGGTATTTCGAGGCAGATTAGAGTTTGCATTTTCAAACATTTTCAGTAAGTACAAATTTTACAGATGAATTTAGACGGATATTTTGGTGCTTGTTTCAAGAACCAAACCCAAAGTAAAATTTTTTCTTCTGACATGGAAAATTCGATACATGTGTGATAACGAAGAAAGAATTAAATTAATTACATCCATTGTTGTACATTTGCATAAATTATTAGTATAAGAAGATGTAACCTTACCTTCACGCAGAAACAATCAAGGACTATATCCGCCGAATGAAGTTCGTCGTTTCCACCCAGTTACAACGATTTGTGTTCCATAGCAGCGATAATACTAGCGTTTGGAGACATCTATACTACACACAAAAATTAGTGCGTTGTTAGGTGTATGTGTCAACATGAATAAGGTTACATGAAAATGGAATACACGCTGGCTGGCGCCTGCTGATCTTCGCTTCTAATGGTTGAAATAATTTCGTTTCTCGTTTCTAAACGCGGTGTAGTTGCAAAGCAAGTCAACGATTGGCAATAGCGAAGCTTATATCTTGAAATGTAATGAACATACCATTAAGTTGTAGATGTTATAACAGTGCCGATTGAAAATGACGACGATGGTTTCGGATTTCGGATTTGAGTTGAGGACTGCCTTTTCAACGCCAGTAGATATAATTTATAAACAAAATCTGCATTATGTTAATTTTCAGGTGCCTTTAATTCACTGGGAAATCGATGCTCACATGACTGTAAAATGAATAGGATGAAACTGTCATCCTATTGTCTTTTCAAATGGAATGTCTTAAAAACAGAACGATGGGAGAGGAGAGATCGACGTATGTATATAGTTTCAGATTTGTGGCAGCGTTATACATGAAGTCAGAAGCAAATATAATTTCCTTTTTGATATCGAACAGACATAAAGGTTGAATATTCTGAAAATTGTTTCATCCCATTTTCTTTGAAAATAAAAAATTCTGGAAATTTTCATCGTCACCTTTATGGTTACTCAAGACGATATGGCTTCTTGAAGCGGATTTGTACCTTCCTTTCTATTTAATAGATAGGGCACTGGCTTTTGAGTTTATTTTTAAATGAAGATTTCCTTTGAAATGATTGAAGACATAAATCTGGAATATCTGTTTCAGTTGAATTACAACACAGAGTTGACAGCTTTACTGTCTATGTCTAATTGGTCTACAATTTTATTATGTATTAATTATTATAATTCCATGCAATTTTATATAATTGTATAAAAATGTCTAAACGACTTATTCATTAAATTTCTTTACGCCGTCCATTTATCTCTCCTTGCAGAATTTTGATTAGCATAATAATAAGTCCCACAGGGAAAGGTTATTTTTATCAAAACGAGAGGAGACAAGAGGATTAAAAAATTGACAACGTGGGTACGGTGATTATTCATTCTTCTACAAATTTGATGGTGTGTTTGCTCAACATACTGCAAGTCTCATTTTCTTTAAAAGGTGTTTAATAGTTACATCTGTCGCGATTTCCACGCATAAAGAATAACAATTCTTACGTATTGGTGTATTACTACAATATGTACGCTTTATAATATATGTACAATGAAAGCAACGATGGTTGTTACATTGAGAACAACGACGGTTGTTACAATGAGAACAACGACGGTGAAGAACGACGGTTGTTATATCTTGAAGATACATCTTATATTTATGTGATATTGCAGATCTTTGTTTTTATCAGCACTATATTGAAAAAGATTAAAATTAGATACATATTGATTAATTCATAAACAGCAATTAATTCAATAGATGTGATGTGTGTGATTTGGATTTTTAACGTAGCATAAACAAAAAATTCAGTCATATGGCTACGATGTCTGCAGTGTGGCAATTTATAGTGATGTCTAGCACTGGGGCATCATGCCGCAGACACGTAGCATCAGTTCCCACCCAGTCACCTTATCTTGAAATCAGACCAACCAGTCCTAACACTAACCTCTCAATACTTAGCGTCAAGCGAGGCAGCTACCATTTTTATGTCTTTGGCATGACTCGGCCGGGATTTGAACCCGCGATCTCCTTCATCCAAGGCGAACGCTCTAACCACTTAGGCCACCTGAGCGGTCAATTTAATAGATAAACCAGATTGAAGTATTTTGAATTTTTTGAACAAAGAATTAAATTTATATTTAGTGGGCGCGTTAGATTAAATGTTAGTCTTGGGGAAATCATCCTGTTAATCTTTGGACACTTTACACATGAATATGGTGTTATCTTGAACATCGAATTTTATTTGAATTAAAGGCTATCTTATCCGTAGAAGTTAGATTCACCTTGGTATGTAGGGAGCAGGTCAATTCGTAAATAGATCTTTCTATGTATGTACTGTCGTCATTCACAGGCTGAAATAATATCATGACGGAAATGCATTCGAAAACAGATTTATCTCTTAGCCATCATGTAAAGTGCATTGTAGACGCATGAAAACATAGATTTGGTAAATATTTAGTCATGAAACCATAGATCTATTAAATATTTTAGTAAAAAAATGTTTTCATGAAACCATAGACATGGGAAATATTTAGTCATGAAACCATAGGTCTGGGAAATATTTAGTCATGAAACCATAGATCTGGGAAATATTTTAGTCATGAAACCATAGATCTGGGAAATATTTAGTCATGAAAAAATAGATCTGGAAAATATTTAGTCATGAAACCATAGATCTATTAAATATTTTAGTCTTGAAACCATATATATGGTAAAATTTTGTTATGAAACTATCGATCTTGGAAATATTTAGTCATGAAACCATAGATCTCCTGAATATTTAGTCATTAAACCATAGATTTATGAAATATTTAGGCATGAAACCATATATCTGGTATATATTTAGGCATGAAACCATGGATATGGTAAATATTTAGGCATGAAACCACAGATCTGGTAAATATTAGGCATGAAACCATAAATATGGTAAATATTTAGTCATGAAACCACAGATCTGGTGAATATGTAGTCATGAAACCACAGATCTGGTGAATATTTAGTCATGAAACCATTTATTTGGTAAATATTTAGTAATTAAACCATAGATCTGTTGAATATTTAGGCACGAAATCATAGGCCTGGTGAATATTTAGGCGGTTTAATAAGATCTTCTATTACGTCGATGGAAAAAGTTAGAAATCAAAGACATATTTTTGTTTCGAAATATATCCTCTTCTACTATAACCTCAAGAAAAATAATTATTTTCAACATTGATGCTGTATTAAATTACATGTATAAAATGCAATGCCTTGTTCTTTAAACATCAAAGTTGCCAGGGAAGGTATGTTTCCCTCCAAATTTAATCGGAGTGTTTCAAAGATTTAATATTAACGACCGGGAAAGAAAAGCAAAGTAAAAAGGCTTACCGACAAAGTGCCAACCACCCCCCTGAACCTTTTTATGTAGAATGATGTTCCTTATTATTTTGTTATGGTCTAAGGTTATGTGCTGGATGTCAAGTATACAGGATTGTTGAAATGAAGATTAATGTTACTATCTATATAGGTCAAAACCACCTACCTTCGTATGGTACTACACTTGGACATAAAGCTAATTTAGAAACATTGTTTATAGGTTTATACATTAGACAGTTCAATAATCGATATCTGTCTTAAGGAAATTCAGTGGTGTGGGGGAGTGAAGACAATGTTGTGCAATAATTTTTAATTCATTTGCCTTAATATTCAAAAATTATATTATCGGAAATAACTGATCCTTGAAAATATGCTCATGTGTAAACTTGTTACTAAAAGACAATGAAAATGGAATTTATTTCACGCTAAATACATATTCATCCATTAAAGCTTAGTACAAAAGTGAAACAATTAATTTTCAAACTTCCTCCTGTTTTTTGTTTTAATTTTAGTATTCAGATAGTTGCAATTTACAATTTTATTCCATTCGCCGTGTAGGGAACTATGTAATCTCACGTGTCTAGTTGATCAGACCAGCGTTTCTTGGTGACGACACTATATAGCTTTAATTTTATCCATATATTATCTTTTCTATAAAATGAATTAGATACAGTAATTTGAATGATTCTTATGTTTCATCCAAATGGGTATCGTCAGCATATTGAGTTTCTATACTCTTCCCTATTTCAAAATTCCCTTGATTTGGTAATTACTTCTTAGCATTTCCCCCAAATAGATGACTAGAATACGAATAAATACAGTAAGATGGGATACACTTGTTTACAATCTCTGCATGCATCAGAGATGCGTATCACCAATCTGGTTTGGTTAAAGGTCACTGGCCACCTATAATGTACAAACGTGTGATATTATTATAGTCATAAACAATACGCATTTATTGTGAATGCACACCATAAAAATGTTTAATTAGACTTAAATATTCACTTTTTTAAATGAAAAAAAAAATTATTCGGCAATCTCCGTAAACAATCGGTAGTTACCGCGTGCTAAAAACGGATATGACGTACATTTATCCCTTCTATTCAACCTAGCCATTCAAGTGTTTAATTTCCCCGCGCAAATGTCTGTGTGATATATCTTACGATCGTGTTTTTGTACAGCAAATATGGTGCACTGTGTTGCATATGGATGTAACAAAAAGAGTGATGATGGGTAAAAGAGTTCTTTCTTTTTCCGAAAGACCCTGTTTACCAGAAGAAAAAAAAAAGTGGATTCAAGCTGTGGGATCGAATAGGGTGAGGAATAGGAGAGTTGTATCATTTATGCCGAATTATAGCCAATTTGGCCCAAAGACAATTCGACCAAATTGGAAAGACAATTCGGCCCAGTTTAACAATAGTTTAAACAAGTTCTTTTTTCTTCACACAACAAGTAGATACTATGTAAGATAGGTTTTATAAAAAAAAAAAAAAAACACCTAAATTTAAACAAACTATCTTGATATTCTTTCAAAGAAAATAATCATACTTCGTAACGTACATATATATGAGAGAAAACACAAACTGACATACCTTGCTCGTTCTAATTAAAATATTTATATACATTTTTTATGCTAAAAAATATATGCATCTGCACAACGACATTCTCAATTGAAGTTTTCCGGTCAAATTATCAATATTGATTTATAAAACAATACTTAACAGATAATATTCTACAGAATACGTATTAATTTTTCTAAGGGTAGTGTACAAGAGATATTATAACAAATATATTTAATTTTAGGCTTCAGGTTGTAACACTGCTGCATTTAATGCACACTCAATTACTCATAAGAGAGAGAGAGAGAGAGAGAGAGAGAGAGAGAGAGAGAGAGAGAGAGAGAGAGAGAGAGAGAGCATTTTGTCATTGTTTAGTTGCTGCAATATGAAGCTTTTACCAGTTAATTTTATTGTTTGTTTTTATTTTTCAAGTTGTGTGTGCACGCGTAAATTAAAAGCTTGTCATTACTAGTCAATATCGTCAATCATATTTGCTCCCTTATTCCATACAAAATAAGAAAGGAAATAATTTTGTGTTGAATTTGGCCCCCCCCCCCCGGCACGGTACAAAAAAAATGATAAACATACACTCATTTGAAAATAAAATGAAAGAAACTAACCTTGCATTCTTATCATTTATTCATTCTTTTTTCATCATGCGAAATTTATTAAAGAAAAAATTATATCCACGAACTCCGTATATGTAGTGTAAGCCGGCTTGCGTATGCATCCTTACTGTAGTGTGTATCGCTTATGTCAAATAACAAAATCGCAAACGAAACCAAAATATCACCCGATTGCTTGAAGGCACCTGCCATTCACGCATGATAAGTTACAAGGTGCAAACTGACCAAGACTGTATTGTATCCAGGTTAACTATACGACGGTATCTTGCAAATAAAAATCATTATTTTAAAATACATTCACTGTGAGTGCAAATGATAATCTTTTCGCTTGCATGGGTTGCAAAAGTACTATTAAAGCAAGTTATTGTTCTGTATACTATTTGCCCTGCAAACATCAATTATGATTACATATGGCAAACAAATAGACGCCCGGGTGATGAATAAACACAAATGGCAGCGAGCAATAAACTCCTTGCTTAAACTTACCGACAGGATATCAAATACAAAGGTTATTTTATTACAAAGCAAACCAACCCCGGAAACTGACTTTGGTATCTTTTAAGTGTGCCGATTTTTTCTTATGAAGTCGGCCGACATAAGGAAGCCAAGTTTGGTTCCTTTGGATTCTTTTAAGTGTGCCGTTTCTTTTTTTTTTTTTTTATAAAGTCGGACATAGGGAAGTCAACATTGATTCCTTTTTACCTGTATTAACGGGAATTTTCAAAATAAATTAAAACAATGGAACAGTTTTGAAAGCGACAGAATCTAGTGCGTCGTGCACGCATATCGATATAAGGCTGAACAGTAAATTAGTTTTCAGTAGTTTCATCTAAATGTTCCCTATCCATAGTTTATAGTGTTTTAGTTTTCGACAAGAAGAAGCATGTACTTCGTCTTGTGGGGATAAATGTACGTCATTTCCGGCTGGCGTCCTCTATAGGTGGGAAATCGTAGCTAAGGGGAAATAACAGCGTTGTATACTTCTATTTCGAGTAATTAAATTATTTCTTCTTTACACTTGATAATTTTTTTTGTTTTTTTTGTGCGAGTGTAACTACTTTTAATCATGTAATGCAAATCTGATGTAAAAAGAAAAATGTTGGAGTAAGGTGTTTAGCCTAGTGATTTAAGTTTGTTTTCGAGTTGGTTGGTTGGTTGGTTGGGGTGGGGAGGGGGAATAAGAGTTAAGTTTCTTGCCTATGAACACAACACGGTAGCTGAACCAGACTTGTCGAGCATTGTACGCCTGCGCAGGATTTAAGCCATCTAACCAATGAACAACAGGATCACGGGCTTTTCAATGTGAATCGATTGGTACTAAACAAAAGAAGTTCTGTTGTTTTTCCAATAAGATATCACAGCACATGTCATATTTCATTTTAGAAATCCTTTCTGGGCAATGTAATTTTATATACAACACTTAGAAAAATGGTCATTATTTCTTTTTTAAAAGACTAATTTTGATGTTGGCTCACTGTAAGGAAAAGTTCTGATGGTGGTGGTGGAGATCTTCGGCATGATTATTACGCCTGTTATGTACCAAGCAAACTATTCTCTACTGTTTGAGGACGATGTTTATCTCCATTCGTGAAACGTGAGCACATTTATGGAAAAGAAATTTTAAAAGGTCAATGAATTTCTGTGGGTAGAACTTAAAATAAGGAAATATAAACTGTGGCAAATTGTTTAATCGGCATAATTTTGATAGACTCATATATAGACAATAGTTTTCATTAAAGCCCCTGTGTGTTTAGTCAACAATGTATTTTCTATTATTAACTGTGATTCTTTCTGAAATCAAAGAACTCTTAGGGACTTAATATTGAGCCCCGGCCGTCTAATTGATTACAGCATCATTTTACTGTTCACCGTTGGCATGTCTTTTTCTTTTTTTTTTTTTTTTTTGGAGTGATATCTTGTTGAGTTAATATCACAGAAAGTTCGAATCAATTCACCACCCTGCAGCAGATTAAATAATGATATTTTGAGATTAGGCAAGGTTTGTGGAATAACATATTCTACAGGTCTCGAGTTTTCGGATTTAGTCCCATTGGTGCAAGAATATTTCGCAAGAAAAAAAATCATTTTAGTTACGGCACGAGTTTATATCACCATATAGGCCTTTACGGAAACAAGGTTCTTCCCATTGAATTGGAACTCTTCTGTCCACTCAGTGCGCATGCTCCACTTGGCACCTGATCTTCCAGATACCCTGAATCTGTCACATTGTTATGTAAGCAATTATAAAACCTGAATGCCCCAATTATCCTTATTAAACTCGTTAATGAACCTCATGGCAGTGATACAATGAACAATCTGCCTTTCTATGATTTTCTTAAATGCTATTAAAATTCTTTTTTCATACGCCTGAGCCTTAGAGCAAACTCGTCCACATTGGAACTAGCTGATGCCACTTCATATAGACTATATACATTAAAATGTTCATGAATTTGTCCCAAATGCTTTTGTAAGAAGACACAGACACACTGTAGTCATGTGCATGGGGATTTGCGTAATGTGACTTGATTTCTCCTACACCATTTGATAAGGAGTCTTTAAACTGTGTGGTATAAGGTGACAGTTTGAAAATTCCGTCATAAAAGTATATTCATCTTGCCAGGGTAAGGCTATGACTTGAGATCGGGTTGAGAAGTGAATGACCTAGTTCACCTTTGGAACAATGTTACTTCCCTTCTCACATAGTATGCAAAATAGTATTTGGTCTTTGAAATGCAAACCTGTCAATTGTCCTTTAGTGTCAGTAGTAAGATGGGGGTCCAGGGCAAACAACGCCCTGGTAGAGGACATGGGAGGAACTCCTGGTGATGGGAGGGTGGTAATGGTGTAGACTCTCCCTTCAAGGCTGGATTACGGCTTTTTGGGGACTTGGTACACTTAAGGGGGGGATTTATAGATCTACAAATAAACCCTAAAATAATCCTTAAACTGGCCTTATATGTGTCTAATTATTATATCTATATTACGCTAATGTTAGACGGGTAACTGTTATACAATTAAAGAAATGACAAAATGAACAAGCAATTAAAGAAATGAAATGCAGGACTATATTATGTAGCATCTCTATCATCGCAAGGATAGACTAAAATCTTGCCTATGGAATCTGATCCAGGAAGAGAGTTCATTCTTCGTCATGATATCGCTCGTCGTCTCAGGAGCATCGCTCAGTCGATGTCAGGTACTCCGGTACCGTATCCCAGATCCAATGCAGCTCTGTATGAGCTCATGAACGAATCCAGAAAACATTAAAGACTATGTCCAGAGAAGATCTCCGCCGTAAGCTCGTCAACAAGTACAAGGTGATCGCTGGAAGAGATATCCTCACCATGCAGCAGTATCTGAAGCAACTGCGAGACAAATACAAAGCACTCACGGGAAAAACCGCTCCAAAGGACACACTTCTTCGACTTCAACATGACATCCTCAGGTGATAACGTCGAGATGATATCGAGAAAACACGACCCAAAATCGATCCACAAGCCCTTCAACGACAACGCGATAAGATCAGGCGTCTTTTACACCCTCGACGTACTGAAAAAGTGTGCGAAGGAGCTGATAAAGGATTCATCCACGATCATTCCATATTCTTCGGCGCGGAGTCGACCCATCACTCCTGCAGAATATTATACATCCTACTGTCCAAGCAGAACTACTCACCCAAACAGCCATCAAACTGGGTGTCGCTCTCAACGTTCATCTGGTTAAGGAACACAAAAGCATCGACGTGTGGATCAGAGCCAAATCTCTCATCGTGTATCCCAGTGATGATTTCAGTCACGTCGTTGACATCGCCAGGTCGTTTATCTAACGTCGCATTGAAGATTATCAAAAATCTGGATCAGCTTGGATCTTTTCCGAAGTCAAGTCTATCTCGTTTCAAACTTCCAAATTCACACCGTTACGCGGAAGCAAGTACGTACCACTCCCCAGGTAAATCCTAACTACCAAAGCCTGCATTAATGTCAAAAACAACGATGACTACTGCCTCGTGTGAGCTGTCCTCTCCTTGCTACATCCCGCTGAGGACAGTGCCGATCAAGTCTCTAAGTACAAGCTGTATTTTGATACCCTTAAAATTACAGGCATCACCTTTCCCGTAGCGGTCAAATACGTCTCTAACCTAGAAACATTCAATGACGGACTCTCCATCAACGTGCTCTTACTCGTCGTGGTCTATCCACTGCTGATCTCCAAAAACAACTTCACTATGAAGCATCAATTTGCTGCATTACCAAAACCATTTCCTGTACATCAAAGACTTCAGCTGGTTATGTCGATCTCAGTCTCACTACATGCAGCATAAGAATCATGGGTATTTCTGCAATCGATGCTTACAATGCTTTCCTCTATCCCGAAGAATACAGGATCACGTCTCGTCTGGATACTGCCAAGAATTACAAACCGTATATTGATAAAGTCCATCTGGAGTCACAAATGCCGAAATTTCCTTTGCTCCAAAATTAATAGTGTCCGATTGAATTCCTTCACTTAAATCCTCAGTGAGTGGGACAGGTACAACTAAATTAATTGCATGATTTACCTTGTTATCTCTCTCAATATACTGGTAGTCCATTAATTTATTTAGATCAGAGTACTATTATTATAATTTAACTCATTCATTTTCTTCTTTACAAGATCTTGACTCACTTTTATTGGTCAAAAATCAAACGTGATGTTTGTAAATATTGTAGATCTTGTCATACTTGTCAAATGGTAGGAAAACCCAATCAGAAGATACCTAAGGCTCGTCTGCAACCTATTCCTGCATTTGACGAACCATTTAGCAGAATTATGGTAGATTGTGTTGGTCCCTTACCTAAGACCAAGTCAGGCAACCAATATTTGTTGACCATTATGTGTGCGTCAGCAAGACTCCCAGAGGCAATTCCTTTGAGGAGTATTAAAACTAAAACTATAGTAAAAGCTTTGATAAAGTTTTTTTTTACTCAATTTGGCCTCCCCAAATCTGTCCAATCGGATCAAAGGTCAAATTTTATGTCTGGAATTTTTCCAGTTTGTTATGCTTGAATTTGGCATTCAGCAATTCAAGTCAAATGTGAAATTATGTTTTCACAGAACTTTAATGGAGAGAACTTTTGAATCTTGTAATAGAGTTCTTTCTCTCTTGCTCATTCTTCAAAATTTTCTTCAAATTAGGTATTACGGCCCTTACAAAGTAAAGAAGAAAATGAATGAGTTAAATTATAACTCTTTATTATCTTTTTAAAGTTCCTCAATTTTTGCCGATAAGCCTCAGGGACTAACTCAAAACCTTTTAAGATGCATTCCTTAACCAAATCATAGTCAGTACTTTGCTGAACTGACAGTGAATGGTAAATATCACTAGCTTACAAATAAATACACATTGTAGTAATTGAGTTCAGTACTCCCTTGGCCATTTCAAATTTTCAGCAACTGTTTTAAAACGAAGAAAATATTTGTCTACTTCTTTTTCTCTGAAAGAGGGCACTAACCTAATATTTTTTTTTTAAGATCAAAACTTTAATTTGTATGTGAAGTGGGAATGTGCCTTTTACTTGCCAGCTCTATTTCTTTTAACTTAATTTGAAATTCCCTTTCATCCTTCTCTCTTTGGATTTGCATCTCTCTGTCTCTCTCTGTCTGTCTCTCTCTCTCTGTCTCTCTCTCTCTCAAATTGTAACTGCATTTATTTATCTCTCTCTCTCTCTCTCTCTCTCTCTCTCTCTCTCTCTCTCTCTCTCTCTCAAATTGCAACTGCAATTGTTTCTCTTCTTTCTGTAAATGCATTTGTTCTTTTTCTTTCTCCAATCGTAACTTCATTTGCATTTGTGTTTCTTCTTTTTGTAAATGCATTTGTTCTTTCTCTTTCTCCAGTTGCAACTGTATTTGTTTCTCTCTCTTCTCTTTTTCAAATTGCAACTGTATTTGTTTTTCTTCTTTCTAAAGTTCAAGATTCCTTAATTCTAATTCCATCTTGTATTTTAATTTTAATTCCTTCACTTTTATGTCAGAGTCTGATACAGACTTACTGATCAAAACCAAAACACTTTTATCAAAAACATTCTTTTCTACCAAATACTGGATCAAATTTTTTAAATTTCTTGCTTCGTTAAAGAAGTTTTTGCCTCAGAAAGATCATATTTTCTGGCAAGTTCAAGGAATTCAGCTTTCTTCAAACAATCCAACTGCTCCTGAGTAGGATTTGAAAGAAAGATCTCCACTTTTGATGACATTGTGAAAAAGCCTGTTGATTTCACTAAAGATTTCAAACAAAATGTGAAATAGTACTGTGGATTTAAAACATTCTGAAACTAGGGGAATTTAAATTTCAAAAAACAATTTTCTGAAATATTTTAGCCAAAATTCATATAGCCCAAGGACGAGCCCCCAATTTTCTTTGTTACGTGTCTAGGCTCGTACAAAAGTAACAAAGAAAAGAGTGAAGCCAACAAGCTTTGTAAATTTAACAAAATAATTTATGTCCCTAGAAAATAAGGTAAAAATATAGAAAAAGAACTTACGGTTTATGAATCAAATCCAAAAATTAATCCAATAGTTAAAAAATATAAGTCCTATCACTAAAAAGTTCTAAGTGAACCAAAGTTCGAATCCTGATGAAGTTCCAAGATGGAAGGCGGTGACGTCTTCTATAACCTGTTTTGCGTTGTCGTGTCAACAGTTCCTTGTTGAATCACCAAGAATAATATTCCGGCTTTAGAATTCCGAATAATTTTCAGTAAATGTCTTTGTCCAAGAATTCTGATGAGCACAAGTATTTCCCAGGTTGAATAAATTATTAATTCCGAAAAATAAAAAAAGCAAATCAAACTGGCAACAACAAAATAATACCTTTGAGCCCGAAGGTACGAATTACTACTGACCACAAACACTATGATACGTAACTTTACCTCCAACTAAAACGCAAAACGAACCATGTGATAGGGTCACGTGATCACTTCCTTTCAAAAGACGTAGCAACATCATATGTCAATTATCACGTAGGCCATGTACGGACTCGATTGTACTCAACGAACCTTACTATAAGATTCAATAATAAAATAAAATTTAAAAAGTTGTTTACAACAGAGCTGAAACTGGTTCTGAAATCTAGGTCAGCAAAACATACAAAGTTTCAGACTACTGAGTGTTTATCAGGTTTAACAGAACTGAACTGAATTTTCTGGAAAAAAATGTCAAATCCAGTGAATAAAGTTATCATTACAATAACATGTAATGAAATAAAAATAAAATATAACAGAAATTTAAAACTAACACACAAGTAATTAAATTACATATACGTAAAAGCAGCATAAAGCAACACAGCAATGCCACATCTGCGAAGAGTACTTTCATCCTCATGATAAAAGAGTCAGAGATCACTGTCATGTCACTGCTCACTATCGAGGAGCTGCTCACGTGGATTGTAATCTACGCTTCAAAGATTCAGACTTTCTTCCAGACATCGCAGCACTCAGCCATCCACGAGTCAAGGCCCTTCTCGCTGAAGTAGGAACAAACATCAAATGCATCCCCAACAATTTCGAAAAATACATGTCGTTTTTTATTGGTCCCTTTCGATTCATCGATGCCTTCCAGTTTATGGAGTCGTCGCTAGAAGAGCTCGCTCAAACCTGTCGTAAGTTCATAAATCTTAAAAAAGAATTTGGAGATCATGCTCCTCTCCTGCAACGAAAAGGAGTTTATCCCTACGAATACATCGCTGCGTGGTCCAGATTCGATGAAACCTCATTACCAGCTCTGGAAACCTTCTATTCTCACTTACATCTTTCCAATATCACGGAGGAAGAGTATCAGTACGCGAATAAGATATGGAACATGCTCTGATGTCATACTCTCGGAGATTATCACGACCTGTACCTGAAGACAGATGTGCTTCTACTCATGGATGTCTTCGAAAATTTTAGACACATGTGTTTAGATAATTATCAACTCGATCCACTCTGGTATTTCACCTCATCGGGTCTCTCCTGGGATGCCCTTCTCAAGACGAGTCAAGTGCAACTTTAACTCTTCCAAGATCCAGACATGTTCATGTTCACTGAGAGCATGATTCGAGGAGGCATCTGCACCATCAGCCGAAAACACGCCGTCCCAATAACAAAGAAAATTGAAATCGTCCATAACTCACGACGACGAGGTTAGCTCGTAGCCAACGATGCCTTTGTTAGCATGTAAATCTTTCACGAAGAACTCGTCGCTATCGAGTCCAGAAAAACACAGCTCATGCTCGATAAACCCATTTACGTCGGTTTAGCCGTTCTCGATCTCTCCAAAATGCTCATGCTAGAGTTTCACTACGACTTCATCAAACGACACTGCGGAGATAAGACCAGATTACTCATGGCCAATACCGCCTCGCTCGTCTAAAAAATTCACATTGATGATGTCTACACAGATCTCTCTCAATATCGAGACCTTTTTGACCGTAGAGATTATCCAGAAATAAGCCCATTCCACTGCAAAGATAATGAAAAGAAACTTGGAAAGTTCAAAGATGAAACTTGCGAAATACCCATCACAGAATTCATAAGACTTAGGTCAAAAATGTATTCCATCACGCTCGACGATGATACTATCAAGATAAAGCCAAAGGAGTAAAACATAAACCAGTCATTGGTCACATTGCCACTATCGATCATTACAGACAGTCATTACAGGGAAATCTACAATTCTGCCCCATGAGAACTTTCCGATCACAACGATATCAACTCTCCACCCTACTCATCAACAAAAAAAGGATTATACGCATTCGACGATAAACGATACTCCACAGATGGTATGTACACATTCGCCCACGAACATTATCGCACGCAATGAAAAAAAGTGAGCCAGAACACCTTCGAGCACAGGTGGTGAAAAGTGAGCCAGAACCCCCTTCGAGCACATGTGAGGCAGAACCCTTATAACACAGTAGTAGAGTTTTATGAGGGTTCTCACTTACCTAGAGCACGCAGTGGGATAGGTGAGCCAGAAAGCCTAATTCTTCTACTATTTACATATCGCAGTACATTCAGAAATAATCCGGTACAAATTTGTTCGTGTTACCCATTTCTAGATATCTGAGTGCTTTCGGTACATGTACGTAATTGGCCCATCTGACGATGACATCCGTTAATGAACCATCTAACAGAATTGATTCAAAAAGGACCACTAGTCAAATCCATCGCCTCCTAGGCGTAAATCACCACTTAATCAGGTGGCCAGACAAAGGTTGGCCGAAAAGTACAAGCAGCAGGCAGGGTGAACCCTACAAATTGGTTTCGAGCAAGTTTTTCATAAAATAAAGGTTCCTACAGGGGCTGAAAAAAAAATGTCAATAACTCTAAACCGAACCTCCTAACTTTTATTATTACCAAAACGGATAATGTTAGCTCATTTTTGTTATTTTATTTTTGACTCTTTTGTTTTTTATGTTATAATGCGTTTAGTTTACTCGCGGGTCACTCAATTTTTGTCGGCCACCCTGCCTGCTGCTATAATTAACCAAAGATTTTATCTAGACCTATACGATATCTGGATCTTGGATCATGTAAATTTATTGTAATAAATCCAAACGGAACAGCTTGTGCTTGAGCAAAAAGTTTTTGAACTTCATCATATCCATATCCCCTGAACACCAAGTATAATAAATATTCTGTAAAGTATAATTATCTACTCCATTAAACATTACTAAAATATTGCAGTTGTCTCTGATCACTTTTGGAATTTGTGTATATCGCTGAGTGACGTATATAACATCTGTATTCTTGTGTCTACCTCGAGAAAATATTCTAGCTGGATTTGATTGTCTGTCCAGCATAACGTCATCGTATACCACTAAATTATTAATAAATCCATCTAGGTCATCTACAGATGGGGCCTCATCAATATCGGTAATAAAGTCAACCACATCATTACCGTTTTCATTCAGCAATTTTGCATTTTCATTAAAATCTTTAAGTACTTCGTAACAGTGTTGATCATCTACAGATGGTGCTACTAAATACCGCTTGTCCCATCTCAACCATCGCATTATTAAATTTAATAATAGTTTTACCCGATCCAGATGGACCTATTATAATCATCCTTATCGAATTTGGTAATGCTGGATGATGTTTTACTGGTTCCTGTTTTCTTGTCGGCGAAAAATCAATTATATCCATATTATTAATATCATGGATCTATATTGTGTTCGATGTAAAATTCCTACACCCACTGCTGAATTAACAACGATAACAACGAAAAATAAACGACGTGCTCTGACGGGCAAATGCGTAAAATGTGGCACGAAGAAATACAAATTTGTCAAAACAAAGACAGGTGGAGATATTGCCGCTTTATTAGGAAAATTACCAGGAACTCCATGGGCTAAATACCCCGGTGAGAAACATCTTCCTGGATATAATTATTGTGGTCCTGGAACTCGACTTGATATCCGACTTGATAATCAAGATCAACCAAGATCAGGAGAGTATCCAATAAATAAGATTGATCAAGCGTGTCATGTTCATGACGTTGCGTATAAAAGTAAAGATTTACAACAAAGGCATCTCGCAGATGTAAAATTGATTCATGCATTAAATTCTATACCTAATAAATCTGTCAGAGAAAAACTCGCTAGTTTTCTAGTAAAATCTGCCATGAAAGGTAAAATAATGTTATGGGCTGGTAATTAATTATATAAATATTATAATGGAATCCATTTATTATAGCCCAAGAGGATATTGGAGAGGCAGATCAGCTATTAGTAAATTATCTGAAGCAGCAAAAGTTTCACGTTCTGTTGCTGCAGCTTGGTTAGCACGACAGGCAATATGGCAAATTTATCTACCACCACCAAAAAAAATTCAGTATGCACATTTTGATGTCAGCGTCCCTAATGAGGTTCATCAAGTAGATATTTTATTTTTGCCACACGATACCATTAAAATTGGTAGACGTCAATCACGCACATACAAATACGCATTAACTGTCGTTGACGTTGCAAGTAGATATAAACAAGCTGAACCATTATCAACAAAGACAGCGTCTGAAGTTGCATCTGCGTTTGAACGAATTTATCAGCGAGGACCTTTGCGATGGCCACAGTTATTACAAATTGATCCTGGCAAAGAATTTCTTGGTGCAGTATTATCGTTGATAAAAAAACATAACGTTAAAATCAGTCGAGGACATACTGAAATTCATCGTGATCAGGCAATTGTTGAACGATTTAATCGAACACTTGCTGAGCGGTTATTTGGATACCAACACGCAAAGGAAATATCCACTGACTTTAAATCCGGTGAGAGATCTCGTGAATGGGTTGCAAGGTTACCAAGTGTGATAGCTGCATTAAATAACGAAATTACTTGTTCAACTTCCATGAAACCTTCTAATGCGATTACAAAAAAATATATACCCCGTAGCGATGACAGACAACAACCTCAACCAGTATTAGGTAATGTAACTGTAAGATATTTATATGAACCTGGCGAACTTGAAGGTGGTAAAAAAAGAGCAACCGATCCTATCTGGAGCGTGACTACACATACAATTTCTAGCGTGGTAAGATCTACTGGTAGACCTCCAATCTACAGACTGGATTCTACTGCACCTCAACGTGGATTTGTGCGTGAACAATTACAGGTAATTCCTAAAGACACACAATTACCACCCCATACAATTACATAACCAGAACCTCTACGTCGATTGCATTCAAGACAGGTCAGCATCACATTATCACGTGTATGACCAAGATCACTATTAATTCTGTCTACGGTAAATTGTCTTGGATTATTATTCGAATATTGCCATAACATATTACAGTTACAGCTTGCACAATGATTATTTTGTCGTTGTTTTAGTGTTATAATAAATTCAGTATCAATATCAAAGTCACGCTTATTTTTTTTGTCACATTGCTTATAGCCAGATAGTTTTTTTCTTATTACGTCATTATTAACAGTCTGATTATTATTTTCTGTAAAATTCATAATAACCCTATGTAGTTGAGATATTCTTCTGACTCTAGAAACTGCGAGATAGACTAAATTCGACCATTCGATCCGATCATCTATAATCCAGATATTTGTATCAGAAATAGTTAACCCCTGTGACGAGTGAATAGTTATAGCGTATCCTAACGTCCACGGTGATTTATTCATATTCAGCGCATTCTCAACATTATTAATATCGACTAAAATAATATCATTCAAGACAAGATTCTGTATTCCACCACCAGGAATTTCAACATCAATATTCTGTCGTCGAGTATCTGCTGGGCGATAACACAAAGGTACAGGTAGATCTGAAAACTTTTCTTTATGTAACAAAATAATTTATCCTGTAGTTCATCACGAACTATCTTTCTACTTGCAACTATTAAATCAGCGGGATTCCATAAATTTAGAAAATCATTCATAGAAGTCTCTGGAATTACTCCTCGCATTATTTCACATTGTACTCTGTCTGGTTGTAGTCTGATTAATCTTTTAAATTCTTTCAGCGGTTCATCAATAGCTCTATGGTCATCATTTATTTCTTCATAATAATCTACGTTATTCTTCAGCCATTCATGTGGAGACTGACCAATAAAGGGTGGTGGTTGACCATGATCACCACACATTATTACAGCAGTATTCTTTGTCAATAACCAATCAAGAAATGTTTTTAATATTTCTAACGACACCGTGTCTACCTCGTCCCATATAATATATTTAGGTATATATTTCTCACCCATTCGTTCAGGAGTCCATGTGTCTCCACACCATCTGAAGAAACTATGGTATGTACATGATTTTACTCCTCGCTCTTTTATTTCTCTGGCTAATTTATGTGTCGGTGTCAAAACAATTATATCTGAATTATTATTCATGAATAATTTAATCGCACGTGTTGTTTTACCTGAACCACCGCATCCGTTAAGATAAACAGTCTTATGTCTAGCCACAGGATCATATACAGATGGTGATAATGACTTTGATACTTGATTATTATTTTTGTAATATATTTCCTTAATTTCAACGTCGGCGGATTCAGAATAATTAAGTATATTTTCTTGTTTTATTTTCCATGATCACCATTCACCAATACCAAGTAACGGTTTTAACAAATCCGTATATTTTTTATTTATATAAAACGAATCCGTGGCGACTCTGACAGCATCACGAGGAAATCTATTTATCATAGACATTAGATTTATAAAAACATATGCCAACATAGATGATCTTAAATGAGTAAATTGTGGTGAGTCACCATCAAGATAACTCACAATTGTACTTAGTTTGGTTCCGTCTGATAAATACGCATTACTCCGATTTATAAATGTGTTTTTTTCCGTTGTATCAGCTATTATAAAATCGAGTTCAGCATCGTCCATAATCAATCTTGTACAGTGTCTTTTATGATCATATGCTCCTCCTTGAGTAATTTTACCAATTATCTTTCTACCAAGATCTTTTGCAAGTTTCACATCATGCTCATCTCTGCATTTATGTATATTATTAGTAATTTTAATAATGTCATCTTCATTAAGATTAGGAAATTCTTTCCTGGCATCATCAATATTAAATCTATTTGGTTCTGGTAACCAAACTTGCTTTTGTAACCGATACGATATCATTGCCTCACTCACCTTCGATAATGTTAAAATTCCAACATCAAGCATATATCGCAATAGTACTATTGGAACCCAACATTTTTCTGAAAAATGTCTTCCAAACCAAGCATAAGTAATCGGATGGAGATTTTCTGCAAACTCAAATGATTCTACATGAGCAAATCCGGTTAAGTCAAATTCTGGTAAATGTTCGTTTATCGCAACCCTGGTCATCTCGTGTGATGGATGTCCGAATCTTTTAAAGTATTCAGAACATTCTCCGTATCCAAGAAAACTTCCAGGATAACATGCTACCATATCAACTGATATAACGTCATAATACTTATATTTAGTATTCCATAATCCTCCGTGTCCATATTCTACACAGCTTTTATGAATATCTTCAAGAAATTCCGAACGTGTTGGTTTCCATAAATTTTTCTCCTGAGCGAAATGAGCCGCTACAGATGGAACTGTAAAACAATTATTTAATAGTTGTCTAACTTTGACATCGTCTGAAGTATATTTCAGCGCAAGATGTTCCATTTCTACATTAAGAGATTCTGTACGGTAAATATCACCATTAGGCCGTACAAACTGATCGTAATAATCATATTCTGAACTTTGAAATAACCAAACAGATACAGGGTCACTTTTACTGATATTTTTGATAAAATCAAATATATGACCATCATAAAATTTAACCGTTCTATCTCGTGGAAATATTGTTACTGCTGAGGTCCACGCATGCGAATTATGATCAATAATATCTATAGGAGCTCCATTTTTTATGTATTTTGGTTTATATAAAATCTCTCCGGTTAACGTCTTTACTGTTATTGGAAATCTTAATTTCTTTTCTAGATCAGCAACATCTTTAATAGATGCTCCAGTATCTTTAACTGATTCTGCCCACGTATTTATTTTTTTACGTCGTAAATCTGTTAAACCATTACCACGTATCGCGTTTATGAAATGTTCTGTAACTCGTTCAGCGACACAGTTTATTCTTGACTCTGACAGTTTCATCGGCTTAAGATCCCGGACGTCAGGTTTATTATTCAGCGGATATATTGCATATACAACTGCAGTCACAGGGTACCTCCGTTCATAATATGGCTTATCAATACCAGTCAGTATTCCGGGTTTAGATTTATTATTCAAGAGAACAATATTATTTCCTGACTGTATGCGTACTGGATCGCGCTTGTCACGAATAATCCAAGTATCTTCTTCTGTATTTACAATAAATTTTATTAAAATAAAATATTTTTGATCATCAAGGTGATTAATAATTACTTTTCCTCGTTTGTCATTCATTATATTAGTAACATTTCCGACTCTGAATGTTGACCATACATGAGCAGCACCGTCATTACGAAATTCATTCTTTGCTTCACGGATACGTTCGGTTATATCCTCATTTGTTAATGCCAGATCTTGCATCAAAGTACTAAATTTATATTCTGATAGTCTGGCTCTTTTAGGTTCAATTGCCGATAATTCGTTCATATAATAAGGACAAATATTTAAATTTTAAAATTTTAGTATATATATAATGCTTGAAACAAAGAACAAATGTGTTTGGCTCAAAATTGGACATACTTCTCCTTGTAATAAATCGTGCGTGAATGAATACTGCGGAAATCATGCGCAAAGTATCAAAAATGGAAGTACAGGACCAATACCGTGTATTCAATGCGGTGTTGGAGTCAGAGGAAAAACTCAATTGTGTTTAAAATGTGGCGGAAAAAAATACAGAGAACTAAAACGATATTATGACAAAAAAAATAATACATTGTCAGGTAAATCTCCTATACAAACCGTAGAAGATTATCTGGTCAGATTTCAAAACAATGATTTAAACAAATAATATTATTATATAAAATGAATCAGACAAATCAGACTTATGATGATGATATCGACAAAAACTTTATAAGAGAATTAAGAAAAGAAGCATTTCGTAATAAACACGAATTTGTTAAACATCCAGTATATACAAATTATGAAGCATCGCGAGATGGTGTAATCAGACACTGCAAATAAAAAAACCCAGTCGGTAGTCTTGATAAATTTGGTTATTTTAGATTCAATACTAGTGGAAATAAAAATTATTTCTCACATAGATTCATATTCGAATGTTTTTATGGGGTCATCAAAGATGGACTTGTAGTTGATCACATTGATGGAGATCCCAAAAATAATCGGTTATCTAACCTGCAAGCTATTACACCGAGTCAGAATTCTGCACGTGGAAATACTGGAAAATGTAAAGTATTTAAAAAGAGATCTATTAAATCCATAAATACAGAAACAGACCAAGAAATAACTTTCCCATCAATGTGTGCGGCTGCCAGATATTTTGGCATACATCCTGCTTCAGTACAATTTGTCGCAAATAGAGTATACAAATCTGCATATTCAATAAAATATGATCAGCTGATTATATTTGAGTATATCTAACTCTGTCTTCCTAACAAAACCCAATAAAAATAAATATTTTTTTTACTGTATATAGTTCGACTCTATATTTTGCCATGGGTACCTTCACCGTCGCTGCTCTCAGTGTCACTCTCACTTTTGACAGAATCAAATAATATAATTTTCCTTAACTGCATTACACGATTGTCCACAATCTTCTTTTTCTCGCATTCACGAGATAGTTCGGATCTAATATTTTCGATCGAACGTGCAAGAGGCGCAAATAGCTTTACCTGTTTTTCATTTACCATTGCCAAGGATTCTAACATAGACTGATAAATTGATTTTACGAATTTATAATTGGATGGTAATGTATATTTATTGTCGATTTTTCGTTGTTTTAATATTTCATAATCACATAATATTTTTTCAGGATCTAGATTATCGGAGAGATTTATTCTGTTATGTTTTAATTTTTTAATAGCAGAAATAATATCATTAATGTTTTCTTGGTTCATTATATATATATATAAATATTTCTTTAAAATAAAAAAATAATTGACATTTGACTGACTTAATTTTTATTATTATTAAAAATATCAAAAATAATCAGTTACCCGTCACTTGGCCCCCTGATAGCCTTTGCGTCTTTCATGGAGTCCTTTTTATGCATGATGATGTCTTTCTTATGACCGTTATTGGCACCCCATGTTCTGTTTCTATTGGCTAGCATTCTTTCTGAATGTTTCCTTGTGGGGGTCTTTCAAATGAGGTAGAGAGCTCAGGCATGCTACTGATTATTTTAGGGGGTATCTAGGCATTGCGGTTTCATAGAACCTCCCACCAAATCATACCCCGGGGTAAATGCAAAATGCACTCACCACGTGGCGTGACGTGGTGAGGGGTTCATGAAACCTCGGGGCGGTGCCCCCCAATCTTAATAAAATTGGCAACCCTTGGACCATATACCCACCCCCCGCGGCCATGGGAATCGAACGACAGACCTTCAGCACCAGAATTCAAATATTCTTGCACTGAGCTATGACATTCGGTTGAGTGTATATGTTCGAGAAATTACTATATAGTATATGACTAACACGAGAGAGTATTACATTTTCTAAATAAATCAAGAAAGTTATGATTTTATTAAAATATATTCACCACTCGTATATATAAAACGATTAAAATATATTGCCACTCGTATATATAAACGAAATAATTTAAACAGACACAGGTAATATACATGCCAGTCTGAGTCATACGTCAGCCAACCCCACATAAAATCGATAAAGTACATCCTGTTCCCAGTACGGCCTTATATACATATATTTTTCGTTTTAAGGTTTTAAAATTGCTATCAGAATACAACACCGTTCACATTATAGGGCAGGAATATATCAAACAGGTTGGTTTTTAACAAGCCTGTAAGGATTAACAGACAGACGGACTAATACGCTTTGTTCGATACACGTGTATACAACTGGGTTTGTACAGGTAACGACGTAGTAATAAGGGAAATAATCGTTCAATTTACTCCGCAGAGAGAGATAGCAGAGTTATCTCGCTTTATTATATATACAATTGCTTTAATCATAGGAATTGATTATTATTAATTTTGATTAGTAATTTACCCATCAGATAAAGAAATTTCTGACTATTTCATGAATTAGAGTACCTATTTACCCATCAGATAAAGAAATTTCTAACTATTTCATATATTTACTCATCAGATTATTAAAAATCAGTAAAAAAAATATATTATTTCAGAATCAGATTATTTTTTTCCCCCTGATTATTTACTCAGACGTTCTACGAGCGTATATACAAATTAATATTAAGAGACTCTCCTCGTGGATCCAAAATGTTTCCTGTCTGGTCAGTAAGTTTGAAATTTATTCTTGACAATAATGGATTATGTACACGTAGATAAATTGGATTAATTGGCTCAGATATAATTAACCACCCGGGCGGTACTTGAGGGCTAAAGGCATATAGTATATACCCCTGTTGGGCCTGGTTAGACTTTGAAAGATCTACTTGATAGCTGTCATCAATTACATCACATACTAGATTGACCGCGATCGTAGATGTTATATTAACAATACCAGGTGAGATATGGCGACCTCCACCATGTGGATGATTATTATATTTAAGAATGGTTGGTGTGGGTATTAATTTTTTCCATGAATCAAGTATTTTTGGAAAATATTCATCGATATTAATAAAATCAGGAATATTTACTTCAGATATAAGATTATTCGCTATTGTTTTTTTATCATTATCTCTGATAATAACTACAGATCTAAGATGATAATATACATTTCTGGTCAAAATGTGCTTAAGATAGTTAAAATCATTCAATATTGAATTTAAGTGTCGAATTCCTTCAAGGATATTTTCTTTTGTGTCGCCGCTGTAATGCTGTATTATATCAGCAATATTATTTTTAACAACATTGAGAGAATGATTAAATTCTTCGTTCATTACTTTATTCACAGCGGTGATAGGTATTTTACTAAAAAGCCATTCTGGAGGTCCTTTTGTGTAAATTTCTTTTAGATTAGGAATATTTTCGGCATTATCAACAAAAACTTCATTGACGGTCCATGGGTACATTTTTTTGTAATTGGGAATCTCCTTAAATTTTCGTTCGCCTGTTTTAAACTCCTCGATTTTTGGTTCTGGTGGTCCTTGATAAACCGGTGGAACTTCAGGCCATCCTAATACTGATCTAATCGAACTTTGATAAATATCTACAGAATAATCAGGGGAATTTATTTCAATAACCGCTGATAATGTCGGTTCGTAGACAGTAATTGTTATTTTTGATTCTTTTCCTGTAATAGATTTAATTCTGCGTTGGAACTCATCATTAATCTGTTCTATTTGATAACTGCCCGTTGGAATAGCAACTACTTGCCAATCAGGAGTTCCATCAGGCTTATTCTTATTAGCGAATACTAATGAATTATTTGGCTGTAGTCCACCAAATGGTTTTGATCTAATATTTGGCCAGCTATAATAAACTCGCAATTGTGCTAATGCTATTTCTTTTGCAGGAATTGATGTTGGAAAATTGACACTAAATTCAGGATTGGTCGAACTTAACGATATCATAGTAGTTTTTGACGGAGTCGTATTAGTGACGATCTGCTGAAGTAACTCCCTGTCTGTCATTATTATTATTGTTGTTATTTAATTCGTTAAAATCATTAGCGATCACCTTAAATGCGTCATCATAGGTTTTCATCATCATCGCGAATTCAGTATCGGATATTTCACCATCACTAACACACGAAGAAATGTACAAAGATAGTTTAGAGCATGCCTCTGCCACTGTATGTAATTTAATCATATAATCGTGCAATTTAGCATTTGTACAGGTATCTATCTTTTTGGCTATAATACCGAGAACTCCAGCAATAGTCGTTGATGCGGAAACAATGATGGTTATAACAGCAGGTGCTGTCATCGTCAATGTTGATAATAATAATCCTGTTCCAGCAATAACAGCAGAAACCGAGTAAACAACTACATCAATAACAACTATACGCCTTTTGTATTTTTTTTATTTTCGTGTTATAATAGTCGATAAAATTATTTAGTTTAGTCAAACGCTCAAATACCTGATTGTATCTGTAACGTTGAACGTCGATGCAAGACTGTGGTTGATCCATTATACTAACAACGTCATTTAATTAAGTTTCAGTTACGAATTCTAGGCACCACCAGTAACGTCTCGGAGGTATTTCCGTTGATATTAACGTAAAGATTTCTTTGATGTTCTTTCTTAGCATCACCAATAGAGGATTATGATATACATTCGGTGATAATGAAGTGGCAGCAGTAATTTCCGAACCGTACATAGATAACCTGCATAACCCAGTTACTTCTGCGGTATGTTCGAGTGTGTTATTTTGTGGTGTCCATGTTGATGATTCTGATGCTACTGTATATACGATATTTTTAATTTGTCTGTGTGGAATTTTAATCAGATTAGTTTTTTGAACAATATTAGGTATTCCACTGACAATATCATTGAGTTTCATGTTAACGTCGGCTAGTTTTATGTCAACGATTGGTGCATCACCAAAAAAATCTTTAATGGGTTTGTTTATGTTTCTACGAAAATTTAAAAAAGTTTGCACGTGATTAGTAAAAGTATTATTTAGTGTAGTCATTTCATCACCGATTGTTTTTAGCGAAGTTGTTATAGGAATGTTGCTATCGTCTACATATTTCTTCGTCACAGCATCAAAATCTAATTCCGGTGTTCTAAGATTGTTAATGCCATTATTATTCATATTAAGAAATGCACGCATTATACCGCCGTTGGCCAATACGTACTTAGATTCGTGATCGTCGACATATTTCTTTGTTGCAGCGTCTGTATCTGTGACTGGGTTTCCAAGGTCTATAATTTTATTTTGATTCATAATAATGGCACCCGTTAACGAATCACCAGCTTTCTTAATATAATCGCTGACTGACGTACCGGAATCTTGTATTTTACCCTGATCAGTAAAAATAACTATATTATTAACAACCGCATTAGGAACTCGTATAAGTACATCTGGCAGTTGTATATTACTAGTTTTTAATCGTCCTTCCTTATCCTGAAAAACAACTACTTCATTTTGATCCACACTGGTTATGTTTAATAAATCATCAATCTCATTTCTGAGCTGATCGAGAGTTGCGTATTTAGATAAATCAGCTTGCTGCTGAGCTTTACCACGAGAAGATCTTCCGTAAATGTCCACCATTATATTTACTAATGTCTGTTTAAATGTGACAACGTAGTATATTCACGCACAACTTTGTGAGGTGGTTTTGTTGATTTTGATACAGCATCAAGTACGTTAAGTACTTCTCGACCACATATTGGTGGATCAGTTAATGTTTGTGTTGGTAGCGTTGAATACCATATTGGAGTACTTTGATCGCCGCTAACATACTTTAAAAATTCTTTTGGTGGAGCTAGTCCATATGAATCAAAATAAATAATTCCACGTGGATCAATTACATATCCAACCCAATGTGTGCCTGGACCAGAGATTTTGTCGAGATTAATAATACCAGTTTCAATATTGTTTGGTTGTTTTGGTAATTGATCACGCATAAAAACTCCTCTAAAATTTTTTATTTTTAATTTTTTAGCAGCATCTAGTAAATCAAAATTGGACATAGGAGATATCAGTAAACTGTCCCTGGTAATCTTAGGCCTTTTCCATACCATAAATGTGGAGTCCCTGGTAATCTTAGACCCCTTCCCTTTTTTTTTTTGATTCCCTTTCCTGTTGCTTTCTTTAATGCCATTCCAGCAGCGGTTCCAACAGCGCCTAATGCAGCTGCTTTTGCAACAGCTGGGGCTGCAGCGGCTATTAATGCTGGTATAGCAGCAAGAAGTGGAAATATACCACCCGTCTTAATGATGTCTTTAATGGCATCCGCAGAAAGATTAAGTTTTATACCTTTATTTGATTTTTTGGCTTCATCGAAATGCCTGAGCTGACGTTCTGTAAGAGATAATTTATTTGAACCGCTCATCTACTCTTTCTTTAGCGATATTTTTAATCCACAGTCATTTTTTGATGCTGATTGTATCCTTTTAATCTGACCAGGAGTCAGACTAACACTAACGTGATTATACGACATTATAATATTCATAAACGATCTAATTACATATTTTCTACTGGAGCATCAACTACTCGCATTCGTCCACCAACACCTTCAAGTAACATTGATTTATCGCTGAGTATGACAGCAATTGCTCTGTAATTAAGAATAAGTGGTGCTGGTGCTACTGGTAGTGTCACACGAGCTCGAAAGTGTATATCGACTACTGACTGTCTGGTTAAATCTAAATGTTCGAGCGAAAAGTAATAAATTGGATATAAGGTTGTAAAATCCAATTGTGATATTTGTAAACCAGTATCAATATTTTGATCACGGCCCATGAACGTCATCAGACGATGATATGCACGTGCTACATGATTTTGATCAAAATTTAATAAAATATCCTCAGATGGTTCTTGATGTCCATTTATTCTTAAAGAAACCTCGGAAACACCAAGATTATCAAATATCATAATACTGTGATTTTGACTGTTTACTCGTGCAGCATCTTTAAATGCAATAAATATATGTCGTGGTGCGGCTATTCCCTGTTGAGAAGCTATTTGCCATGTAAATAAACCATTAATTGCGCTCTGAACAGCATCTGTGGTCATTGTTAACCATGGCAACGCTGATTTGCCACCTTGATTCATAAAAGAGAGTAACCGATCTTCTTCAGGTATTGTTGGAGTCATTACTGGCATCCATAATGAAAGTTTTGTAAGAATTACTTTACCAGCATCAACACCGCTGGGTCGCCAGATTGCATCATCGTCGGTTGCTTTTCGTACAAGTACAACTGTATGCTTAGCTCCGAAAATGACTTTTCTGACATTTCTGCAAAATCCAAAAATATGTGACAGTGGAATGGCACATGAAAATGCTCTTCTTCCACCACGCAACATTGCTCGACGTGATCTAAATCCTAAGTTGAAATCTGCATCTACATTAATAATCATACTTTGTACATCCGCATCGGCGTTTCTAGCAAAATTTCTTGGTCGTCTTATTTCATATTGTTGATACTCTGGAAAATTAGAAGTATCTTTTACAAACATCATTGACGGGCCAGCCGATCTTGAATAATCGTCGCTGTATCTTGCAAGGCCAAGTATTGTCGTTGCAACGTCAACGTCTTTCTGAATTGATTCAATATTTTTTCCGTCAATCATATACGTAGCGCTATCAAATAACGCCATAATACCATTATTAACAAAACCGACACTAACATCGTCTCCATATGCTACTGGTACTGCAGGATTAGCGATATTTAAAATTTCACCTTCTACTTCAATAAAAGCCTCAGCGGGTAAGAAATACCTACTTGTATCCTGAACTTGTAGTTCAATTCGTCCACTCTGATCTGGAATTCGAGCATCATAAGAATAATATTGATAATCACGCACAGACTCATCTTTAAGTACTGGTGCGTCCATGTCAAATGCTGGATCAGATATGCGCTTGAACATCTTTATTATATTTATTATCGTCTAAAACGAAGACCACTTCCTGCTATCAGACTAGCGGTTATATTTTTTTCTTTTTCTGACATTGGTACATCAGCCAACTCTGCTAGTTTTTGATTAGCAACTTGATTTATTATTTTACTGACATTTGCAGGCATTACTTCAGTACTAGGTAATTTTACTGGTGGTTGAGGTTTTCGTCGTATTAATCGTGCTAGTCTATCTTTGATCGCTGAAAATGCTTTACCAGCGAGATTACCCATAGCACCAATACCTTTTTCACGAACAACATCAATAGCTTTCATACCCAGTTGCTTTGCGATCGGTATTGCTTTTGGGGCTATCCTTCTAAATAGACCCTGAACAACATCACCTAGTCCATCTCCGTAGGTTGTTTTGTATACTGGTAATCGTGAGTTTATTACCCTGACCATGGTTGGTCCACGTTGATTACTGTGTATGATCATTTTATTATAGTAATTGTATTTAATTACGTACGTAGTCACTGTAGTAGTCATCGGCAATTTCGTTAATAAGAGACTGATAAACATCAACGTCCATGATACCGCCTGTAAATAACCGTCTGCAAATATCAGCTGCTTCATTAATTATTTCTGGAGAATTATTTTCAGCTCGTTTTCCTCCGATGAGAATCTCCAGACGTTCAACGTCAGAGATAACGTTATTAGGACATAGAGTAAAATCACCTCCGGTAGAGAAACCGCTTCCAGTAGAAGGTTCTTTGCCCATATCATAAGATTCTTTTATACCTAATTCTATAAGTTTTTTTTTGTTCTTTTAATTCTTCTATTCTTTTTTGTAAAAAGGTTCTATTACTTTTGTCCTTTTTTTCTAGTACAAATCGTCGCATCAGATCCTCCATTTCGTCATTCGTTTCTATCAGCCGTTTTTTTAATCCTTTTCTATAAGATTCAATTGCTTCTTCCAGATCTCTTTGTTTTTTTTGTTTTTTCCTCTGATGACGGTGGTAATGGAGATGATTGTTGTTCTTCCAGAATTTTCCGTGAGGCTGGCGACCAATATTTTGATTCTTTTACTTTTCGTATTTTTGCTGCTTCCTTTGGTGTTGGTTTTAATGGCGGTGGTAATGATAATGATGGTTGTTGTGGTAGTGGTGGTGATCGTGATGGAGATGGTTGTTGTTGTGGTGGTGCTCGTATTAGTTGTGGTTGTTGTGGTGGCGATGGTGATTGTTGTTCTTCATAAAAATTTTCTCTTTCTTCTTCTATTTCTTCTATTTCTTTTAATTCTTGTTCCAATATTCTTCTCTGTTCACTATCCTCGATACCTTTACGAATAAAGTCCTTTTCATGTTTTTTAACATCATCCTCAAATTTTTTAAAATCATCTCGATATTTACTAGTAATTTTGGTTATATTGTTAACGGTTCGAAATATAAAAGCATTCCATTTATTTCTTTGAATATCAGGAGTATTCGGATCTAAAAAAAAAGATCACGATAAGCGTATCCTGTAGCAGCGACTCCAATAGGATCATAATTAGTGAACATAAGACCCCGTGCGGAAAATTTGGTTACTGGCTTTTTTTCATATTTTTTTCTTGATGTTTTTGGTTTAACAAGGGGAACACTCGAATCACCTTCAATTAATTCTGGTATATCCCTCGGTGGCTGAGCAGCAGCTATTTCTATTGGAAGTTCTCGTAGAATCTTTTTTGTTTTCTTAGTTCTTTCTGCTATTTTTCCAGTTGCCTCAGCGGTTTTTTCTAAAACAGGAAGAAGAGGTTTAGTTGTCTCTGTAATAGGTTTAAATAATTGTTTTGTATCCTCTTCAAATTCAACATGAGATTCCTGACGTTCTTGTAATTGTTGCTTGACAGCATCACGAAGAGGTAAATATTTTCTAATTGCCTCTAATCGCTCTCGAGCTAATCTAGCTGAATGTGGTTCTCCAATATTCATTATTAATAATATTTATACTGGCTGTTTAATTTACAGCAGCAGGCAGGGTGGCCGACAAAAATTGAGTGACCCGCGAGTAAACTAAACGCATTATAACATAAAAAACAAAGATTCAAAAATAAAATAACAAAAAATGAGCTAACATTATCCGTTTTGGTAATAATAAAAGTTAGGAGGTTCGGTTTAGCGTTATTGACCTTATTTTTTCAGCCCCTGTAGGAACCTTTATTTTATGAAAAACTTGCTCGAAACCAATTTGTAGGGTTCACCCTGCCTGCTGCTGTACATCAGATGGACAGAATTCACCTACAAATTCAATTTTTTTTTATACCTTTGAGATTTTTCATCCAATTTTGATCAACTTTGACGATTTATTTTGGTACTGTGTTTATATCACTTGGCAGTGTGAGAGAACTGATAGGTGGAGGATATTTCATTTTCCCCGAATGAAACTAATAACTAATTATGCTACGAATTATCAAACGCTTCTTCCTCAAGGGCTCACACATAACAGATGTATGTCAATGGAGTTAACTCACCAAATGATTACACTTTTATGAAGTGTCATTCCTTCAAATTCGTTAAAGGGTTTATAATTATACAATTTACTAGTACGTTAATAGTATTAGGTTCACCTACAGAACAGAAAAAAATAACTCTCTGCATTTCCAAGGGACAAAATATTTTGAAGACGAAAACTTTACCGCTACGAGACAATTTTTTTTTCAAAAACGAACACCCTAATAAGGACGAAATTTGTTTGTTGACACTGAGCTCTGATTCAGATGATATACCCTTATTTTCACTTTTGGAAAGACCAGTACCCTACAACCCGAACCCCACAACCACGAAACAAAATATTTTTTTCAAATAACCGCCACCCTACCATTTATCAATAAAAAAAATTTCTGAATCACATGCATTCTGACTTGGCTACGAAATACCTTATTTTCATTGTCCAAACTCGAGAACATAAGAGACGCCCCCTTGAGACAAAACGTAATTAATAACAACAATGAGCACAATGCCAAAATCAAGACTTTAAAGAAAAGCAAACAACTGTACTAAAACTGACAAGTTATCTGTATGCATCCTAGCTCAGCCCACTACAATAAATTTAAAAAAGACATTAAAAATACTAGCTATGAAGTTATAGTACTTACTACTTATATTAAGTCCTATCACTTTGGAGTTCAAGGCCGCGAAGATACTCCGAAGATTTTGACCTATGTGCTAGAATGATAAAACAATGTCTACCAGCCGTTATTTTAAATTTCTAAATTTATTATATTTATTACAAAAATATCAAAACATTACATAAATAAGTTATGGATTTTAGATATTAGAATAATAATAATAATAATAATAATAATAATAATAATAATAATAATAATAATAATAAAGCTGTCATTTGATCTTACTATTATCCGGTAATTCCGTTGAACACATTCAATTCACCAACAAGAATTATTCAAGTTAACATAGCAAATAAATTAAACTTAATTATTTTGTTACATGAAAATATGTGAAACAGAAAATAACTTCTTTACAAGGAGACGGTTACATATTTGTGACAAAACAAAATTGATAGTTACGATAGGATTAACTGGTACTGAATAAAGTGTAATATGAAATTCTGGCAAAATCAGTTAAACCGGGTAATCTGGATGGTAACACTAAGATATGCAACACCTAATAGGCATTTATAAGATAAAAGAAAATCATATGCAGGAAAGAGTCATTTGAAAATTGAATGTTAAGTGAATGCAGCTATGACTCATGATGAAGATATTACCATAGAGTTTTTAACAATATATTTCAGATTCAAAAGAAAAATAGGTAGAATATTAACTTACAATAACACTTTACAAAAATCACCGGTTACATTTCATTTAAAAATAAATATTGATAGAAATAAAACTTTATACAAAATTAATACAATATGTAGCAATTTTTTGTCAAAAGATGGATTAGAAAGTTACCTTAGTAAGACACGTGACAGTGAGTAATAATCATGCTGAGAAAATGGAAAAAAATTGTTCATGTGATTTAACAGAAATAGATAACAAAACGAATAATGCAGCGATTATAACGTGTGCATGTGAGAAAGCTTGTCAATAGTTTTCTGTGGGTCAGTGGCTCATCCTGGGATCGACCTAGATTCTTCCTTCTCCAAATATACTGGCCACCGTGTGTTGATAAATGGCTACAGAACCAAACTATATATCGCTAATTGAAGCCAGGTAACCTAGCAATGGGTCAGATGCAAGGATTTGTTTATTTGGTTATCTTACAACAGTTTCAAATGGAAAACCCAGCTATTAATAGGTGAGAAATTTAGAATCTTAAAATATCAGTCAGTATTTAATACATGCTATCTTTCCAATTTCATGAAAGAGATTTTTACAATCTGACGTCGACCTGTTCGATCTGAGAAGACTACAGACGGAGATAAAGTCAAATGAAGTGACTGCATTTGCTGATGACTGTTTCCTGAAATACCAAATCTGAGTCTGACATGCAATACAGTATGGACCATGTCTCTTCTGCTTGTGACAATTTCGATCTCATAATCAGTATCTAGAAGATGCACCAACTTGCATCACGAAAGCTTTACGTAGAGCTTACCACAATAGTAAATGGCAGTAGATAAATTCACCTATCTCTGCAACACACTTCCAAGAGCAGTCCACATCGATGACGAAGATTACATCTTAGAAAAGCAGCACACACTGGCCTGATCAGCCACTCACGGGCTCACAGAAACCAAACCAGTCAGTGATGTCGCCTTCGAATTCGAAGGACGAAATTAAACAACAACAAAACGATTTGTCTATGAAATTACAAAAAACTTCAAGACTCTTTTTAATAAGTTCTAACTTGAAAATAGATGTGTACATGATAAAGTAGAAAGACGTGAACAATTTATTTGTTTAATGGATTTTATTTTTATGATTTGAATCATACTTACTGAAAAAAATGCGTAGAATAGTTGATAGCACATTTTAATTCATGCACGCTTTCTTGAATAGTGTCACAAAACACAAGCTACTTACATAATCAAGAAGAAAGAAATGGAAAGTAACGTTCATGAAATAATTGATGAACCACATACAGCATTTGTACGAAAGATAAATGCAAATACAAAATTGGTTCTGCAACAATATTTTTAACACTGCATAGTGATGTGTATACACCAATAGGTGTTAATTCGTGCAAAGATTTGCCCTATTGGATACAAATCAAAAGATTAATCTTAATGACAAAATAAAGACAGTGAATGTTTTCTTTATACAATAAAATATATGCCCAAAATATGTACAAGACATAAAACCATTTGAAAATGAATTTAATATATCTATCAATGCCTATGAACCAGTAGACACATTTATAAGACCAGTTAGAATAACATAAATAGAAAGAGACGATCATATAATTGTGATTATAATATTAGATAAAACTAAACAATTCAATTTTCAAAGGTATAAATGTTAACATTAGAAAACATTTGATCTCGCAATCTGCACATGGTACCTTTTATACCCTGGTTGCAAATAGCAAATCGTTAAGGTCTGCACTTGCTCTTTTATTTTACTATTCAAAATTTTCTGAAATTACCGTCAATATTGATAAACTTAAGGTTATCTGCTTTTAGAGTTATCAAATAAAGTGATGCCAGTAACTTTACATTACTAGGTGTGTAGATTTCAACTAACATTTTAAAAAAAATGGTCGAGATAAATTACGAAAATAAAATTACAATGTAATGTATATTTATTTTGTATTATTTATTGGCTTTTCTTAATGATTGTATGTTATGTATATCTGTGTGCTGTACTTGATCTTATTAAAAATCAAGCTCTAAGTGTACCTGACCAGTGAAATTTATTTTGTAAACAACCTAATATATAGCTAATATTTCTCTACGAGTATGGATAGAATATTCAGATCATTATTTATGTAAACATGTTTAACTGAATTTGATTTAAAAATTACAGACTTGATTCTGACCTTAGAAGCTTCAAGAACGGAAACTTCCATTAAGTGACAGAGAATTGTCAGAAAATGGTAATTGCGACCTAGGTCAAGTAGAGATGTATATAATATTGTTTACCTAAGAAGTACTCCTTCTAGCCTTAACATCTTTATTAGAATCAGTCTTACTGGTGTGTTCAGGCTTTAGTTTGAGTGGATTCATTTATTAAACATATTAGTCGCTGGAATTGCAAAGTGCTCAACCGGATTCTTTGACTGGAACATTAATTTGAAATCATTGTAGAAGCTGTCTGTTTCAATATCAATTAATAAAAAATCTGTATCAGTCACCTAAAGTTTCATTTCATTACCATATGTCAGTTCAAACTATGCGAGGGTATAAAGAATATTATTGTCAAAGACAATCTCAAATTTTATATGCTGAAAGACTCTTTATTTAACCAAATTATAATCCATCAAGAAATGTATTTAATTCGACCCTACCACTATGAGATATACAAAAGTCACGATAAATAAGGTTTTTCGCACACCGTATGGTGATAAACATTATTAAGTAGATTATATAAGTACTTTGTCATATTCTATTAACAAGCTAGTTGCTAGTTACTCTAGCTCATTGGTAGACTTACCTAATCTTCACAATATGTTTCCTTCTTTAGCCATGTATAAATATAACATTTTCACCAAGCTCTTTTATGACAGAATTATGTACTATTACCTATGCAGATATTCCATAATGTCTATCACTGAATGCTAACTTTGTTAGGTTGGTTATTTTCTTTTTTCTGCGTCGTTTAGATTTGTACAATCGTCCAAAGGACACAAAATATTTATGAAAAAATAAATGTAGTCATTTCTCTAAATTATCACCAGAATCTATTATCATTCCAGTGTTGCCTCTAAAAGGCCATTATCGGTTGTAAGAGTTACTGGGTATAAATACAAAGAGACCAAAAAAAAAAAAGTATATTATTTTGCAATCAAATGCAATGCTAATATTGTTTCTCGTAACTTTTAACACCACATATAATTGTATCAGGGGTATACGATACATATTTTATCGACCATTTAATGGACTTTGCCATATCAAGAATTTATCATCCGTCTAATACGCCTCGTCGAATCTGAGATTTATCAACCGTTTAATGGGCATTGCTGTATCTAGAAATTATCAACTGTTTAATATACATTGTCGTGTATAAAATTTATCAACCATTTAATAGGCTTCAACGTATCTAAAACAGAACAGGTTTGGTTCGTTGTTTTAAATATGTATGTGTGCATCAGAAAAAAAAAAATAAATAAAATGCATTTTGTTGTGCATCTATGTTACCTTTCGTGTTTATCTGCATTTTTATTCATTACTGAACATTGACTGATCTGTACTCAGCTCCATGCAATATGCTTTCATGTGTTCTTAAAGTGCAACCATAACAAATAAAAGTGTATAATAATTTCAGACAAATATTGCTAATTTCCGTCAAAGAAGCGTTTCTTTGCTTCAGTAAAGTGTTTTTATTTTTTTGATTTAATATATACCACTATGAACAAAACATGATATATCATCCTTCCACGGTAAGTACTTTTTAGTTTTCCTATTACTGAATTGAACTATTTTTTCAAGATCAGTTTCTCAGTCTATTTATAGCAGTATCAATAATCCATTCAATATCAGGCTTGGTGAATCAAGGACTACGTTACGTTTGTTAAGGTCGCATTAGCAGATGTATTAGTAATTCTCTCACTCTTGGTATAAGCATTAGGGAAGGAAAGTCTATTTCTGTACATATCGTTTAAAGAATTGAACATTAGGTCCGGAATACTAGTAATCGTATTGTACTTATTCGGCAGGCACATGAGCGAAGACGGTGGCGGGACTAGTCAAAAATAAATTAGGAATTAAGATCTTTATCGAGGACATGCGCACTGTACATCGATTGCGTAATTTCTCAGAATCAGCTTATCTCCGAAAGAAGAGACTTGAAGATATACAAAGCAAGAAACTGGTAAGGAGCTCAAGCTATGTGATGAAAGAGGAGGCAACGAAAGCAAAATATAACTTGATTGATAAGGTAAAATGGAATAATCTGCCAGGTACAATTAAAATATTTAGTCCTAGCCAGGGTATTTCAGTTTGTAAGTGTTGCTCAGATTTTAAACTTCTTGGACTGTGTGTATTTCAGTAATGTTTTGGATTAAGTTCCATATCACCATCTGGTGTTTGTACATGGCTGTTGTGTGTTGTACACTTGCTGCCATCTTTCTTTTTTTGTTTAGTTAAATTTATGTATACTTGTTTTAGTTGCAAAGAAACAGTAAGTCCATAAAACAGTTTAGGTTTGTGTAAAGTTTAGGATGAATAGGTTTGTCTAAAGTTTAGATTGAATAGGTTTGTCTAAAGTTTAGGCTGAATATGCTTCTCTAATGTGTGACTAGCGTCAAGATGAGTAGAAGAAAATAGATAAGAAACTTCATCCAAATTATTTAAATACCGATCAATCAAACCATGTTCTCTGAATCTTTAAGTAATCAAGTGACTTCACTCTATTTTCTTTAAATTGATTAAGTTTTTTTCTTGTATGTGCTAAAGGTTTAATCAGTTTTTATTATCTCTTTATCAGACCAATTAAGTTCAAATAACTTACTTCCTGTACATGCCGAACAGTTAGCAATTGCTCCTCCGATTATTATTAATATTGTCATCATTTAATAACCTTAAATTTTTATGATGACTCCAACATTACAATAATGTTTAAAACAGTAGGAATATTATTTCCAAATCCTCTAAATAAATAAATAAATTTTACTTTCTTCGGAATAATGTATATTTTTAAATTTTATTTTTATTTATTAAGAAAAAAATGACCTGAATATTGATATTAATAATTAATAAGTAAACAAGAATTTTATTATTTGCAATTAGTGCTCAATAACATTCGAGGTATATGAAGATTTATGCTTAAGTTGATAAAGATTGTTTATAAATATAAGCCCTATTTCTTTATTTGAATAAGACGATTATGCCGGTCAAAACCTCTTGGTGCAACTTGTGTCGAGCAAATTGTGAAGGAGCACAGTCAAATCCGTATGAAGTATTAGCTAATATATATATATATATATATATATATATATATATATATATACACACACACACACACACACACACACACACACACACACACACAAACACTCAACGTTTCATATGGAGAATAACAGCCCAGCAAGTGTTTCAGGGATTAAGATCAATGCAACAAGTTGATAACAAACAATGCAAAATCCAGTTTACAACCAGCCTAAGCGCTTTCCACCTTCACCAAGTATTTGTCGAAGGCAAACAGAAAACAGAGACAATACAAATAATAAACACATTAAAGCTTCAAAATATTTGATATCTCGCCTAGTTGCCGTCAACTTGATTCATAGTGTTGTAAACTAGTTGGTATTGACCTACAAACGGAGGTGCTAGAGCACAATCTGTTTTTAATGTAAAGTGGTGTAACCACAATTTGTACCTCGGATATTTTATTTTTTCTATAATGACAGTTATAACCACAGCAATAATAACATCAGGAAGAACTACAAAGAAACCCCACAGTAGTGATTACATACGAGTGAGTGAGTAATGAGCAAAAATAATGATTTAATTGAAGAAGTGGTCGCTGTACACAGTTGATGGTTTTATTTGCGCGTGTTTGTCCTTTTTCTGTTTTTCTTGGTTAAGCCGCGTGGTTTCAGTGTTCTAAGGCGGCTTATCCAGTAAGATTCCTTTTCTTACTGGTTTCATAACTCTAGTTGGGATTGTGTTACATCACTGAAAATGTGACCAGGGGAAGAGAAGTGTTCTGCAGCTAGACTTCTGTCCAGCTTCTTTGTCATCACTCAGATCTGCAACGGTTGATCATTTTGTGTATTTTTTCAGTTTCTCTGACATACTGAAAGCTGGGGATCTTATATTTGATGAGATAATGCATTATCTGTTTTGTACATTCTATTTGATCCATGTATGTTAAAATACTAGAGAATATGCTGGTCTTAGGGCTGCGGGCAGTATTTGTAGGCCGTAGGAAAAATTCTCCAGTAGGCCCCTATGAATTACAAATTTTGACGATGGTGGGCCCCTGACCGCTGTAGGCTCCCGGAATGTTGTCCTCATTGTCCTACCTTTCCCGCGGCCTGGATGGTCTCTATCATATGTTGACAGGTTTGCACCATTTATCACCACGGGGATCAGAATTGCTAAGATGGTCTTGGCTTGTGAATGGTGTTAGCGTCGCTCTGACGAGGATATCTTTTGCGGTTTTTCGGTTCGCGGTAAGCTACTAATGGTTTGCTATGAAGCATCAACTTATTGCGTCACGAGATTCCGGGATGGGCCAGTATTTCTGGAAGATTCTGCCTACTTTCTTGCTGTCTGAATGGTATGTCAGGCATGATGGATTCTGAGCAACCTTTGCATTATCTCTATATTTTATTGGGTCGTTACGGATTTGTATTCATTTTATTTAAAATCGGTTTGCAGCCTCTCTCAGAAATCACTTTCGTCCCTGATTTTATTTTTGTTTGGAGTTTTTAAAATACCCAACTTTCTGCATATAACACATACTGAGTAGAAATGTTGCTTAAACGTTTGCGATGCGAGTTTTTGATAAAGTAAGTTTTCTCAGTCATAAACATTTGCCTTTTCTTCTTTTTTATTACAATTTTCTGCTTTGGCCATCTAAAATTATGTGGAAGTTTTTCAAATTATTTTCCAAGCTCACCTCTACGTTGATATTTTTTGTGAAGTTGCCTTCTCTGGTGATCTAGGAACCTCAGATTTTTTTCAATTTAACTTTCAAAAGCTTCTGTTTCATTGGAACAAATCATTTTTTTAACTTATTTTCTCTAGTGATTTTTCCATAAACAGTTATTCAAGTTTTCTTTCAAGTCATTCTTCAGCTACGATTTTTATCATCATAAAATATCTTACAATTATATCGAGAAAAAAGGAAACAAATAAATGTAAAATAAACAAGTCCTTGTTTTCATCTGTATGCGTTTGAAAATTAATGTTGAAAAGCAACTAAGCTTACGCTTAATGATGAAATTGGTAATCCAGAACTGAAAGATAAAAGCGCACTAAATTATATAATTCCATTTGTTGCTAATAAGTGTTCTTTCAACTCTTTATACAATTCATTTAAGTTATTAATTGGAAAAAAGGACAAGGTTCGATAAGAGCCGATTTTGGCCCCCGATTAAATTCCTGTGAAACTCACAGAATATGTATTTAATTATTATCCAGGACCACTTGTATTTAAGAACAATCAACAATTAGAAAGCCAATGGTTTTCTCCTCTGATGAGGAACCTATTTTTGTGGATTACAGACAGTATGAATAATACGCCATACAAAGTTAACTGTCGAAAATATATACATATAAAAGTATGCATTTGCACACATGATGCCTTTTAGGTATTACATCTCTCTCTGTGCTTTATGGGATGCTTAGGTATTACTTCCCTGTCTGTGCTGTGCTGGATGCTTAGGAATTACCTTCCATGACTGTGCTGTACTGGATGCTTAGGAATTACCTTCCCTGTCTGTGCTGTATGGTATGCTTAGGTATTACTTCCCTGTCTGTGCGGTATGGCATACTTAGGTATTCCCTGTCTGTACTGTATGGCATGCTTAGGTACTGCTTGCCTGTCTGTGTGGTATGGCATGCTTAGGTATTATTTCCCTGTATGCTGTATAGTATGCTTAGGTATTACCTTCCCTGTCTGTGCTTTATAGTTTGTTTTAGTATTATTTAAATGTCTGCGCTGTATGGTGTGCTTAGGTATTACCTTCCCTGTCTGTGCTCTATAGTATGTTTAGGTATTACCTTCCTTGTCTGTGCTGTATGGTATCCTTAGGTATTACCTTCCCTGTCAGGGGCCCCAAGTGGCCGAGTGGTCTAAAGCACTCACCATTACGGATCACTGCCATCTCACCTCTGTCTGCGTGGGTTCGAGTCTTGGGCTTGGCCAACGTGGACATGTGAGAAAGCTTGCCGGTAGCTTCTTGTGGGTCGGTGGTTCTTTCTGGGGTTATCCCGGGTTCTTCCTCCACCATTAGTACTGGCTGCCATGTATAGCCTATCTTGTGCTGAAAAATGGTGTTAAACCCTATAACAACAACAACCTTCCCTGTCTGTGCTATTAGGTATGCTTAAGTATTACATGTACTTCCCTGTCTGTGCTGCATGGTTTATTACCAATGTGATTAGTTTCTCTAGAGTTCAAATTACACCTAGTTGGCAGATATGATTCTTTGATGCAATTGTCAAGAGTATCAAGTGCTCTGTCATGAACAACATAATCTTGTAGAATCATGGTATAAGCATGAAAATCACCTCCAAGAACTTACTTTTTTACTAGTGTATTTTCAATAGTTTTATAGGTATCTTCCTCAGCTTATATAGAATATTACGGTGAAACATTTTTGATACCTAATATAATCTCATGTAACATACAAAAATTACTAATGGGTATATTCAGTCAAAGCATATTGCTGGAATCTGCACTTATTTACTATCTTCTTGTTCTCCTTAATAAATGCAACAATACCTTTCCCCATTCCTATTTGCATTTGATGATCTTGTATTCACATATGAAGAACGAGAATTTAGATTAAAGTCTTATATGTTACAAAATAAATATTTCAAATTCTGAAAAACAAGAGATTTGCCATCGAGTACTCTATCTGGGCCTTGGCCTAACTCCTACTGTTCTTCAACAAAGCACTTATTCAGTCTTATTCAAGTTTTCTCTTCCGCTTGTTATATCTCAGGATTGCATTTTTTCTTGTGTCAATATATTGCTTGATTTCAGTTTATAGTTCTTTGCTAACACATCATGCTCGTGCTGGAAAATTTCCAGAAGCATGTATTTTTTCCACCTTACCTGAATTCTGTATTAGACGTTCCCCATCATCGTCCATCTGGGTTTTTTTCCACTACATTATTCTGCATCTAGTCTTTATTTTCTCCATGATCTGAAATCCTTTCAAATCATATACTTATCCTTGTAATAATATAATTTCACAACTGGTTGTGGGCTACTCCTACACTGATGCACTCAATCAATCAGAATCTTTATCTCATCAAGTTCTAAATTATCAAGCAGGTATATCTGGAATTTATTTTCTGTTTCCATCCACAATTCTTTTTCAATTTTGTTTAAACCAAGAAACCCAAGTCTCCCGATGTGAATGGCCTTTCATTCTCTGTTTGCATCAACAGTTTCAGCTAGAGATCTGATGGATCAACATAGTGTTCTTCTCTTTCAGGCCCTTTACAGCCAGTCCAAAATGATAAAATCTGCCATTCACACATTAAAGTTCAGTTCTTATATCAAGCCGTATAAAACCAACTGTCACATAAGTGACTGTTTTGGTTTGAGTTCACTGGCTTGAGGATTGTGACTGAGCCTGAGAATGCATATGGGCATGAGGCTGGGTTGAAGGTGTATAGGGAGATACACAGCCATTCTGAACCATGCATTATTTTTAAATAGTCTAATGTAACATAACTGATGGAAGTGCTGGAATTCTATATAGATAATAAAATGAGTGGAAGTAAATTTTTGTCTTCATTAAAAGGGACAACAAATAAACTGACTGAACAGCCACTAAATCCAATAGTTACATACAGGAAAACATTAAGCATTCCTAAAATTCAAGAAATTAACACAAATCAACAATTTAACCAGAAAGTTAGAGAAACAGACACTAGATAGATAAATACTATAAACAAATTAGCAGTAATTCATCTAGTTGATTATTACTGAAACAAGTCTACTGGTAGAACAGAACAAAGTAAAAAATAATAAGTTCAAATTTTTCTACGTAACTCACACATTTAAAAACTCTATGATCTTCTCAGGTTGAACATTATTAGACCGCCTTCATTAGCTGCCTCTTATGACTTGAAGGTGGGTGCACTGAGCCTATTGTATCAGCAATGGTAAAATGTATAAATAGGCTGAAGGTAAAAGGTCACCAATAGAATACAGCATATTCTGCCTGTACACCAGTAACATTTCATGAAGACTAAATTCATTTCCAAGGAAATACAAGTTTTTGAGGCACAAATTTGTTAGGAATTATGTATAGGATTTTATGCAAATAGTACAGGGATGGAGGGAGTGAGATGCACATCTGCACAGCTCTGCATCATATTTCAGATCTGGGATGGATGGGGATGAGAAACACATTTGCATAGCCCTGCATCATAGTTCTGACTGGGATGGATGGAGGTGAGAAGCACATCTGCACAGCCATGCATAATAATTTTGGTGGGATGGAGGGAGGTGAGATGTACATCTGCACAGCTCTGCATATTTGATTTGGGATGGATGGGGGTGAGAAACACATTTGCACAGCCCTCCATCATTGTTTGGGGGGTGAATGGGAGTGAGAAGCTGTTTTGCACAATCCTGCATCATAGTTTTGTTTGGGACAGATGGAAGTAAGAAGCATATTTGCTCAGCCCTGCATGAAGTTTTGGTTTGGGGCGGATGGTGGTGAGAAGTACATTTGCATGGTCCAGCATCACAGTTTTGTTTGGGATGGATGGAGGTGAGAGGCACATTTGTAAAGAATTGTATTATAGTTTTGTTTGGGATGGATGGGGGTAACAGGCACATTTGCACAGCCTTGCATCCTTTTCTTCGGGGTGTATGGAGGTGAGAAGCACATTTTCACATCTTGCATGATTGTTCTGTTTGGGGTGGATGGAGGTAAGAAGCACATCTGCAGTCCTGTATCACAGTTTTGTCTGGGATGGATGGAGGTGAGAATCATATTTGAAAAGTCCTGCATCACTGTTTTGTTTATGGTGGACAGGGGTGAGAAGCATGTTTGCACAGCCCTGCTTCACTGCTGTTGTCAAAAAGCAGATATAAAGTCAGTTATTAAATCCTGAAATGATCATTAAATGCTTTATTCTCTTAGGCAAACACAACACCTTACTGATTGCTTCCTGGGGATACAAAATTCAACCAAAAAAGTATCAGTTTTGAATGAATTCTAATTTTAAGTTTGCTTAAATGTGCCAGACACAGAAACATACAGCACCTTGAAAGCACCTTCTGCATACTGCCCTACCTTTACATTTCTTGTCTTCAACAGAATATCATTTTACAATGAAAAACGACTGCTCAGATTAAAACACTTTATTACAGCCACACTGAAAATTAATCCACAAAATCACCAGGACATGTTGAGCAAACTAGTACCAATAATGGTTACTAGTGATGTCATTAGATAATTGAACTTGAAAAGGACAATACCTAATAATTACTAAAAACAATAGTCAACCTAATGAAGACCAAGAACTAGTCAATTACATTCTGTTTATCCATGCATGAAGATGCCTTCACTCTAATTCATTATTCAGCTGTCACAGAATGAAGACATAACTTCCTGACTTATTGCAGTATACTTTAAGGAATGTAGTAATTAAGCAAGAAAACCATATTAAAAATGATTGCCTGTGAAATGTTGGAAGATTTCACTGTTTGAAAACTGACATTTTCACTTGACTAATTGACTAAGTGATATCATTCCATTTAAAAATGTATACTTTGGTGTATTTTTTTCTTGTGCTACCTGAATTACTCTGTTAGGGTCATTATAAAGAAAAGAATGAGAAAGTATTGTCAATAAAATAAGAGGCTGAACGATTATTCTCAACTCTGTACAAGTTGAAAATCAGAAATTCCTCATATCAGATACACATATAAACGTGCAAGCTGGTGAGCACATATTCTCTGTATTATTGAGATCATAACAAATCTATAGTGGGACGTAAATTGCTAATAATTTCCCAAGCACTCCTACACTTTTTACTTACTTATTTCATTTTTTTTCCACTGGGCTGTTATAAAAAATTTTAACAAATAACTTGGTAACATTGTATAAACAGTTGGCAACCATGTCATGGCCACTCTCTCCTACAATTCACAGTGGTGCAATACACACAGCTAGAAAGTGATGTCATGCCAATAATTTTGATCTGCACTCTAAGCATTGATTTTACGATAGTGGTAATCCTTAATTGACCACAATGATATATATATATATATATATATATATGATAGTTAAAGTCAAAGAAATCCTCTTTTCGTTATGATGCTACACTGAAAATAAATGAATACTGATTCCATTGGGAAATAATGGGCAAGTGTTGCTTTATTTGAAATTTACCATGGCAAAATAGATATCCTTCATATCTGCACAATTAAAAATTACAAAACTGCTTCAGACAAATGTTCTGGAAAAGGAAAATCATGTCATTTTCTTCTGCATCAACAAAGAATGATATCACCGCATAAACAGTTAACATTTAACACTGCTTACAACTTAAAACACAAATTGCTTTTGTTGACATACATAATGCAGTCCTGTGTTTTGTCTTGGCCATATGAAGCCCAGTCAAGATACCTGGATCCAGCACAAAATGGTGCCATAAAATCAGCCCTAGCACACACAATAACATATCCACATAAAGGACGATATTTACAAGTTCCTTTCCTTCATGTCACTATCATATTGATAATTTATATAAAGGACACTTGTGTATTAAGGATAATGTTCAACAGCCTGAAGAGTCTCCAATACAGACACGTTTATCTCTCCATATAATTTTAAAGCAGTGGGCATCCTAATTGATCTTGAAACTGTACTTGTTGGAGAGATCTATTGCATGATCCATGGCATGAATGTTAACCAGCATCTTGCTAATCTGCTTGATTTGGTCCCTGAAAGAAGTATATGAGAGCAAAGTTAGTATGCTTCACAGAGTAATGCAATATTATTCCATCATTTCAAGTCTTATTATGAGATTTTTACAGGTAAAACACATGCTGTGCTCTCCTTGTGTAACTTTTTCGTAGAAACATTACAGATACATGCACGTCTGAAAGATTTAATGGAAAGAAACTGAAGGAAGCAAAAGAAATAGCCCTACAATTTCACAGAATAACACAGTAACATGTACACAACTAACATGACCAACAACATACCCTGAATTAATTTATTTGCAGGAATACCAGTTTTTGCCGGTGTTTAATTACAGATTGGGAAGGGCTCATACTGCCTCATCAGCAGAATTATTTTTCAATGAGTCTTTAAACTCATGGTTTGAAGCTACCACAAATTCGCAATAATTGGTATCCCATTAATAAAAGTGAATTCACATTATTTGTTTGCTAAAGAGAAATAAATGAATGAACAAGAGTACTGTGAATGACACATTATATGCCCATCCGATCTTTAATAGTCCTCAAAGTAGACACTTGTAGGGTATAGTTGAATCTGGAAATCAAGGACCCTGGCCTTTGATCTCTAACTTAATTTTGAACAAAACATTATTTTCTTATCAGATTTACCATGACTTTGATATCTGACTTGACCCTAAATGTAAGCCAACTGCAATGTTTTGGATTAAGAAATTTGCTCTAGGACAGAAGTTATTCTTCAAAATCAATACTTTCTTTGAATCACAATGATCTTAACCTTGCACCTTTTGACACCAAAATCAGTCTCTACCATACCTTAATTTCAAGGACTCCACAATTTGTTTCTCTAGGTATGTGCTAATGAACTGAAATTATTATGCAAACTCCATGTTTTCTTCTAACATTTTGTGCGATTATTGTTTGAGATTTTGATCCCAAAATCAAGTGGCTTCTTTCTTACCAACATTCAAGTTATCCTTAAACTTTGATGAAGGTACATGCAAGTTAACTAAATTATTGGCACAGAAACCATATTTCTTCTTCCAGTCAGAGTGACCTTAACCTTTGATATTTTGACCCCACCTATTTTACCCCAACTGCAAGTGACACAGAGAATTTAATCCAGGTAAGTGACATTGAACTGATGTTATTGTACTGAAATCAGTTTTCTTCTTTCAGTCAGTTACCTTCATCTTCAACCTTCTGACTTCAAAATTAATAGTTTTTCCTTATCCGAAGTACCAGCCATCCACAAAATTTGATCCAGGTTTATGATGTTGAGTTTATGTTTTGTGCAGATGCCATTTTTCTTTTCAAGTTGCAGTGACCTTGACTTTGCAACCCAAAATCTACAAAGTTCTTCCTTACCCAGACTGTAAGATATCCACCAAGTTTGGGCCAGTCATAGTGATAATGAATTTGATTCCCTGACCCCAAAATAGATAGGGTTCTTCTATACCACAAGTGCAGGCCAAGCACAAAGTTTGCTAACTGTAGATGGTGGAAAACTTAAGTCACTGTGTGGCCATGACATCTGACCTTTTAAGCCACAAACCAATAGTTTTTTTCTTTTGTCAAGAATAAATTGCTAGTAAAGTTTTGCAATGCAGGTGCTTTAGACATGAAGTTGACCAACAGAAAATGTAATGTCGACAGATGGACAGAAAGAGATAGGGCAATAGCATAATAAACAGGTTAATGAGGTGATTAACATTCCAAAAAATAAATTCATCCACCAAATATCATGACTGCACACATCAGTGTCCAAAGAACTGGATGAAATGCAAAAACACAACTGCTATACCATGAAAAAAGTAAGTCACCGTTTCTAACTTTTGCACATGGTGAGTAGTACATTACAAGATGAATACACCCAATGAATTTAATTACTGTATACATAACAGGGTCAGAAAAATGAGCTAAACATAAAAATGTAGGTTACTGGAGCATGAATGTAGGTCACCATGGTTAGTATCCTCCAAGATGAATATACACATCAATTTTAACAACTATACATACAAAGGTGTGACAGCCTAACGCAAAACCCAATACAATTGCAGGAGCATGAAAAGATCAGTGACCTACTTTTGCAAATGGTATGTAGAACAATGCAAGATACATTCACTAATTAAACTTCATGACAAAATACAATATTGTCAGAGAAACAGAACTAAATGCAAAAATTAAGTGTTGATGCCAAAAACAACAATGACAATGTAGTTGGAAACATGATTCGGTCTCACCTATGCATTGTAGATGTAAAAAAATATGTACTGGCATTTCCTTACTATGATGAAGTGAATTATTCTTGACATTCAGTCCATGTTCAAAGGTACTTTAACAATAATAAGCAGCTGACTGAAAACTAGTATAATGAGTGTCATATTGGGTTGCAGAGACAATATAGCTATGAGAGCTGAAACAGTAAGGGTTGCAAATATGAATCATTGCTGTCTGTCTGGGCTCTGATCTTCATCAGTTCTTCATCAACTAGATCCTACTCATCCATCCACTTTAAAAGATTTACCAAGTTCTAACTGCAACCTGAAAATTAGAGATCTTAAGTGCTACTTACATCTGTATATGCATTCCACAATTAGAGTGTAACTTACCTGACAGACCTTTCCAATTATACACTTTTTATGATACACTAGAGCAAACTTTAAGACTTGCCATCACATATATCCTTGCCTTTTCATTAAAATATTACTTCCAATACATTACACAATTTTCACAAATTTCCACTAAACAATTTGGAGATGTTACGGACCAACACACTGGTGACAGATGGAGAGTATTATGATGTCCATTTGTGTCAGAGTGGGATTTGAAAGAATTCAATTATTCTGTTCTGTTGAATTTTATTGCTCAACAATAGGAACTTTCATACAAAAGATGAAGATACTGTTTAATAAAAATTGACACAAGACTGAAATTGATGCAGAAATTCCTAATACTTAGATCCACAGTAATTATGTAATTAAATCCCACTTCCCTATTTGCCATTCCCTCACACATAGACAATATTCAATAACTAAAATATATTACCTGTACTCTTTTCTTTCCGAGTCCCGTGGTGTGTTGCTGGCTTTATCAAGAATGGAGGCAGCATACATCAGGAAGCGACACAGATTCTCCAGTTGTGGAAGTGTCTTATCTCCCTCCAGGTCACTAAACCACTGTTTGGGGAATGTGGACACAATCTGCAGGAAAGACACAAATATGAAATTTATTATATTAAAAAAAAGCAGCAAGTGATAAAATGTGACCCATCCCGTACACAACGATTTTGCTACTCTTTAATGGGTGCTAATTACTGTGGATTTCATGGGTTATTACAAGACAGAAATTTCAAGACAGTAAACAATGATCCTTAGATGGAAACAAAAGGACTCTTTCTCCTTTTCACTAGTTCAAACATTGGCAATAAGGTCATTTGTTTCAAAATCACACAAATTACTACCCTTTGAAAAGAAATAGATTCAAGGTAGCTACCTGAAGCAATGAATAACTTTGAGCTAGGAGGAAATTTTTGGTTTGCTTCTGGTGGAAAACATACTGAATTTAACAATATGTGCAGATTTCATAGCAATGTGACTCCTTGAAAAACCTCTTCTGTTATTCCAACACTTCATCCTGACAGCAGAAAAACATTAGTGTTGAAACATAATATGTGCAATTCCTCTGATATTTAAAGTGTACTACATGGCACAAGATACTATTGCCAACATAAGGGGAACATGTATGCAGTCCTTGTTCAGAAATTAAAAGTTAAGGCCAAATCCAATTTTAGTACCTGACCTGATCTGTAAGCTACCCTGCAATCCACTGATTGTATTTCTAGCAAAGAAAAACACAAAATGTACCAAGTTTCCTTAAAATCTGCTATATTCAAGTGCTGTTATTCTTCAGAAAGATGAAATCCATCTTTTTGTAACAATGATCTTGTACATCAAACTACTAACTCCAAAACTGAAAGAACTCTTTCTTAGGTACAGTGATTATTATATATTTACCAAGTTTCACCAAAATCAATTAAAGAGTACTCAGTTTTGTTGAATTTTGTCATCTAGAACTTGCCAACAGAATGGAAAGATCTGGTTTTATTTTGAGAAACAGTGACCTTAACCACAGAGCATCTACCCCACCCACCCCAATATATCAACATAGTTTGTACTGGAGCTAACAGGAACACAGGACTTAAGTTTGCCAAATTTTGTTACCTAAAATCCCTTTACTAGGGGCTGATTCCGAATCAAAAGAGTTCTTCCAAGGCATAAGGAAACACAGAGCAAGTTGCACTGAAAACTGTTCGCTAGAATTTATCATTTGGAACCAAAATGGATGCCCGCCTAACCACCCAGACAGACAACGGTAAACCTTAAAACCCCACAATTTCACTGGTAGGGAATAAAAACCTTAATGGGTCACTGAGCTAAAACATTATATCAGACTTAAGAATCTTAAATAATGAAACAGAAAAATGTTTTGAGGCATGTCACCACAAATGACAGTGATGTGGTTTGTTGTTACATAGAACAATATCAATGACACTGATCTGTTGTTACATACTAGAATATAAATGACACTTTGAGACGATTTGTTGTTACATACTACAATATAAATTAGTTTGCCAGACACTCACAATTAACACTGTATTCATTGACAGAAAGTCTTCTCTCACCAGGATAAAAATGGCCTTATTCACTGTATGAAATCCCTGGCCACCTAAGTAACAGTATGAGTAGTTTGGACATTAAATCAACGTTGTTCTTTGATCACAGAAATACCCGAAGTGTTCTGGAAGGACAACCCCTCTCCCCAAATCCAGCATATGAGACAGCTACCATTTTCATCAGATTGGTCATTTTTTTTGCATGATTTATGTACAAATACAGCTGCTGAAGGCAAACAACAATGGAATTCTTCTATTTCACAGACACTGTTCATGTCTTCCTATCAAAACCTGATCAGCTCTAACCAATTTTGCACACAGATATCTGAATCTGAGGTTCCATAAAGACTGTTCTTGCCTGCTTCAACATACATACTTGAGGCATATTTTGCTGTATTTCTTACATCAAGACTTTGAACACCTATGGCAGTTTTAGCTTATCACATACAATCACTGATGCTTTCATATATGCATAAAAAATATTTAAAATGTCTTTCAAATTTAACTCGACCTGCATAGACAACTGGTTGAGTAGCAAAACCAAGATTTAGGGGATATAGGATACCTGAGCAAAAGACAGGGTGCAGTAGATAAATCACAATGAAAATGATGCCTCTTTTACATTTTGTTTGGAATAACGGCCATTCACACATTTTTTATTTTTATGAAAAGTCTCCAGCTAAACAACCCACATATTTACTGCTTAAGTGTTAATTTTTGCAGCAGTCTAATGTTTGCTTACAGGTAATTTTGGGGTCTGAATATGACAACAAAATTTTAAAATGACAAATATTAAGATACCACTTTCTAACAAAGAATTAGCAACATGTACACAACAAAAATCACCAGTCATCAACTTATAACATTAAAAATGACTCTATGGCAAAATTACACAAGCAACTCTTCCCAAACAAACAGCTGATATATGATGCCTGGATAGTCAAACAAGTTACTTTTCTTGCTAGGCAACTCTGTGGTACTAAGTTCCAACACATGCAAATATGACTGGCTGTTCAATAAAACTGCTAGCTGTTTCATGTTCTCAGTTTTCCACTATTTTCAAGACAACTCATGTCTACACTTCAGCAATCAAAATCCTTAGCTAAAATAATGAAAGTCTGATACTCACAGCCTGGCATTTCTGGAGGGTCTCTGTGTTAAACGGTGTGGAGTGTAAACCCAGGATGATGTATCGGTTTAGAATGCCATCTAAACCCAGCCCTTGCAGAACCTTGGTAGCCAGAATACCATGCCAGGACAAAATGTTACCAAGCAACTGTGGGAAAAGAACATTAACATCAAAACTTGGAAATGCTTTGAACTGCCTATCAGAAAATTTCTATGTGGTTAGGCACTTTTTATTTTCATGACATAAATTCACAAAAATCTGATAAATAAAGTATTACCTATCATCAACAGTCTGAGAAATAGTATTACCTGTAACCAAGGGTCTTGAGAATTAAAGTATTACCTGTAATCAATAGTCTGAGGATGGAAATTTGTTTGTGAATTATCTTTTTCAGAAAATACTTACCAAATTACATTAACATTATGAAATTACTATCTGCTATCTCTGAATAAAACCCTCCCTGAAAGCTGAAAAACATCTTTCCTTCTATATATTATAGTACTCAAAGGAAGTAACTCTTACAGTTTAGCTCCCCTTGTTCCTGTAGGTAGCAACCCGTATCCCAGATGTAACGAGCATAAGATTAAGTGAAACCTATAAATCGATGCTCACATCTGCCTGGAAAGTTGGGAGGGATTGATAGCAATGTGCTTCTGTAAGTATTTTCAGAGGAACATAATTTACTAAAAAAATTTACTTTTTCAAATACATCTCCCGATCACATGTATGAGCACCTGGCAATTGCCTTACATTCAGAAGTTTCCTGGGCAAATCCTTGTGAGGCCATGTCATGCAAACAGAAGCTGGATAAAGTAGATTGTGCATGACAGTCAAATGACTCCCCCACATCTCAAATTGAGACATTATGTTTGAAGGCCAGATGTGGAGAAATAGTCACATTTTGTAAGATGAAATCTTCATGAATTGTACCTGGTCCCGTTAGAGTTCTAAGTGCTCCAAAAATTCCCTCTTCACCCAAGCTGCCAGTGCTTTTGGGGTTATGTCTTGCTATCTCGTCTTAACAAGTAGGAAATGCATTTGATGGCCAACAGAGATATTCTTCATGTACCTCAGACAACATCTGAGGGTGTGTAATGGGTCCTGCTGCTTTACCTCTTTTGATGATTGATCAAGGAGAGTGTTTATGTTGCTTGCCTATCAGTTGCAACCAGTTTTTGGAAATGAAACCAGGTTACACCATTAGTTCAATGACCTATCTGAATGGAAACTGCATGTAGTTTGGATCTATGAACAATACATGAAACTTACTCACCCTGCCTGATGAAGCAAGGACTATCAAGAAATAAGTCTTGTATGATAACTGTTTATGTGACATGGAAAGAAGGCTTCAACTTAGATGAGCTGAGAGACACTAAGAACCAGGAGAGGTTCCATTTTGGAACAAGGTGAGCAAGCATGGCCTGGATATGTAAAAACTAGACAAGTCAGAAAGGTCCCCACTGTGGCCAATATCATCTCTTCCAAGAGGCCTACATGTGTCTGAAATCATGGAATAGTATTCCTTGATTGTGAACGTGGCTAGTTTCTTATCTTCAATAGGTATGTGAAAGTACATGTCAGACAGGTCGCAACCAATCAGTATTATTCACATCACATGACGATGGATGGACCTTGCCATCTCCATCCTGAACTTGGAGGTCCCTGGGTTGCTAAGTAGTCTAAGGCACTCACTTGTCCTGATCACTTCCATCTCACCTCTGTTCACATGTGTGTGAGTCTTAGGCTTTGCCAGTGTGGGCATGTGAGAAAGCTTGCAAGTAGTTTCCCATGGGTCAGTGGTTCTTTCCAGGTTCTTCCTCCACTAGATAAACTGGCTGCCATGTATTTATCACGAGCATAAAAAATGGTGCAAACCCACAACAACCACCATCATGAACTTCAGGGCAGTAATAAAATTATTGAGACTGCAAAAGTATGACAGGTCTCAATTTTCTATTAGTTTTTGTGACTAGAAAAACTCTGGAATAGAAGCATGGGGAGTCTGTTTTTCAGACTAAATCCACTGCCTGCTTTAACTGAAAGATATATCTCTTTCTGAAAAATGCCTGCCTTTGTGAGTTCACTTGGGAATGCTATCATGAACAGGGAATGATGAACGTGGAGATAGCTGGATGAACAAGATCCAGAGACCCTCTAAACTGACTTGAATAGCCCAATCATCTGTCTGAAATATATTGATCCGAGTCTAGCAGAATAATACAAGCATAGTGCCCTCAGGAGGGTCACCTGTGGGTAGGAGGGAAGCAAAGTCACTGATAGTTAGTGGGAGGCTTGTGGGAGGAGAAGTCTAGTTTTGGTTTACCCATACCAGCCTGCCTGAAGTTGGATGCATATGGCTGCCTAAAGCTCACCCAGACACTGAACAGCTGCTCTTGCTGAAAATTACCCCAATGAACTTTAGGTCACTGATTATATTTGATATAGTCATTAGCAATGTCACTGAGAGCATGGGATTTTACATTAAAAACTGCCCCAGTAGTCAGTAGATTTCTAAGGATTTCTAAATCCTGCAATTACTGTGCCATATTTATTGGGGTCACCTGGCAAACCCCAGACCATTTGTTTTGGAACATACAAAATAAAAAGCATAGTAAATCTTGTTTGCCAGGATCTTTACCTCATTCCAGTCAGTTTGGCATTGCTTTAAAGTGCACACACACACACACACACACACACACACACACACACAGAGGCTATCTAAAGGTTCCACATGATTATGTTCTAGCTTTGTGCTCCAGACCTGCCAACCCTAACAAGACTGTCCAAGTAAGGCAGCTGACATTTTTTTCCTGTAAGTTTGACCAGTTTTGAGTAAGGTGTAACAATGCATCATAAAATGCTATTGTCAAGCTGGAAAATATATTTACTAAACAAGGTTTTAATCGCATGAATCTGAATATTCCCTTTTATTCTTCTGTACTGATTATTAACACTTTTTAAGAGGCTTATTTTCCCTTTTGTCTTCAACATGCCCTTGCAGAAAGTCATTTTTAAAAAATTCTATAATCAAGTTTGATCATGGAGATGCACTGCATGAAAATTAAGTGCAGTTTAAAGCATCTGAGGCATTGCTGTAAAGTTAGTCTGGTTCCCTGAGTAACTCCACTAATTCTGACATAAAGCCCAGATCCAAATCAAACACAGATAAGCCAATTATAAGGATTTTACGGCAAAAATAATTCTTCTGTAGTTTTTGCTTTTATTCTGAAAGTCCGTATTTTAATGGTCATTTTTGTGAGACTTATAGCAGAATTGTAAGAATTGGCAGGTCTGATGTTCAGCTAGGTTATACAAGGCAATCCTAGTGTTAACATACTACTGATGCAATAGAGATGACTTTCAAAAACCTGAAGCACAGGACCAAAACATTACTAATAATGTCACCATTGCAGCCTGTACCAAAAAAGTAATACCTATGAAAAGTCATTCAAAGGATTGATAATAATATGCTTGGTTGCAGAAATAGAATCTTTACCTTGATACAAATCCATGATTGCCTATGAAAAAATACACTGGGTCCCGAGTTTCTGTTTTCCAAAACCCTGAAGGTAAAAACAACATTCTCAAGTCACACGATACTGCTACAATTGGGTGCTATGGAATAATTATCCAGTCAGTGTTTATACAATATAACCTGGTGGAAAACATCTGCACAAGAGTTTCAAAAAAGATTTTTTGCCTAGTCTGTTTTATTTCCTTTGACCCCCCCAAAACACTTGTTTTGCTTGTAACTGCTAAAACCTGGCAACAAAATCTTTTTAAAATTCTGAGGTTTGCAAGGAACAGCATGATACAATGTTTGTGTTGTCAGATATTAGTAGAGAAAGTTATACAGTAAAATCTCCTTTCTAAATACTTCAGTGCTTAATCATTTATTTGTGGATCAACACCTGAATTATCTGTCCCACCACCACCACCAACGTGCTGTCCTACTTTTCTAATGATTATGACACTTGCAGCATTTATAATGACCTACTTGTACACTGTCTTAGCACTTACAAGAAAAGTCAGAAAAGGATGTTCCCTTTTTGCTTACAAAGCAGCTTAAAATGATGTCATCATTACATTAATACATCACAGATATGACATCACTTGTAACCTACACAAATTTAGAGCACTATGAACTTGGGGCGAGATTGTAACTTGAACGACATATCTCTTGTTAAATAGCAAACAAAATGAATTTAAAAAATTTTTAAAGCTGTCTTTTGAGTGAAAATGATGAAGTCAACAGTACATATTAGTGATATACAACCAGATGACTATCACTTGCATACAACCTTCTGTTGCGGAAACCAACACAGTCTCAATAATTGTGTCATACTGAAAAATTCATTCATCAACACCTTTCTTTCTATGGGCTGTTCCAGTAAAACATACCTGGAACCCAGGGAAAGCATTTTAATGTGGGATACTCATCCACAGATGCAATTTTGTTATCATCTGAATATAAACTCTTTGAAATTAAAGTACCCTGGCACAGAGTTTTTAAAAAACTGCCTTCCCTGGGTACCATGTACGTTTAAAGGGAACAGCCCTGCATTTGATAGAGAGTCTATTATCTTTGAATTGGTGCAAATCTGATGCTTTTTTAACATTTTTTCAGTTATTAGTTTATAGATGATTGGTGACAGGGTACTTTTACCCACAATTAGGGGACAGATATTCATACATGAGAAGTACAAGAAAATTCACACCAACCCATACATTTTCAGGTGATTATGGATTGCTTGGAATGTTAGCTATGTTAAAATACAAACATTTCACATGTGATTATCCTTAGTGTTCCCAGCTACTAGTAAAGAAATACAAGCTTTACAGACAGATCATTAGAGTAAAATGGATACCTACTCTTTGGGATACAAAAATATATAAATACAAGCTTTACAGATAGATCATTAATGTGCCACGTGTAAGCTTGTACAAAAATAATAAGAGAAAAGAGTGAAGCCAACAAGCTTTGTATATTTTAACAAAATAATTTATTTCCCTAGAAAACAATGTAAAAATTGAAAATTGGACTTATGGTTTGTGAATATAATCCAAAATTTAATCCTAAGATTGAAAAATACAAGTCCTATCACTAAACAGTTCTAACAGAATCCGGGTTCGAATCTTGATGAAATTCCAATATGGAGGCGATGACATCAGATGTCTGTACTGATGATAACAGATCCTCAATTGAATCACAGTTTATAATGTTTCCATTAAACTCCAGAATAAATTTCCACTGAATTTCTTTCTCCCAGAACTTTTTATAAAAAAGTACACTCGTTTAGTTTTCTAGAGAATAAATTATTAAATTCCAAAAACAAATGAACTTCAACAACAATCTGGCTTCAACAATATAAAACACCTTGTACCTTCAAGGTATTAAGAATACGACTAACTGAAAAGCTCTCAGAATGAGTATTAAACCCAACTAAAACATCATCCCATTCCAGCGTGATAGGTCTCTTAACACTTGAACAACGCAATAGAAAAAAATTAAATTTGTCATGTAGGAAGAACAGCCCTATCTAAGAACCAAATTCTTACACTGAAAATATATAAAAAAAAAGAAAGACTGTTTACAGTTCAGCTAACATGTGGGCTGAAATGGCCTTGGCAATAACCAATCGTATTGACTCTATGTTTACAAAAACTGTGAGCTAAAAATGGTGCTGAAGTAACGTTAAGATCTAATCGGGTCAAGCCAATTTTCGGAAAAGAGATTCAAATCCAATGAAAATTATCATTACAATAAAATATAATGAAACAAAAATAAAATAAAAAGAATTTAAAACTAACACACAAGCAATTTAATTACATATATGTAACAAATGTAAAATGGGCACTTACTGTTTGGGATACAACGGTAAGAATATATCATCATCTAGAGTTTTCTTCATTCGAGACACCAGAGTCCTCAGTAAAACCTAATTCAGTAACAAAATTTGAGAGATATTGGATACATATATTTCCATGCATTGACTCATCTATTACTGTAGAATCACTAACGTTCACGAGGTACAAATTTTCATGAATTTCAGGGTTTAAATAACCAATAAATGTAAAGACCAACAAAAAATCAGCCATATACGCTACAGAAACCCATACCTAACTTGTTTCATTCTAGAGATAAACAAAGCTACTGATAAATTAATGTCAAATCTGTAATCTGATGACAAAATATTAGATTTTACAATTGTTTGTTTGATTTTAACCCTTTAAAAAAATTATAAAGCAATTGATATTGTTTTTCAATACATATGTACATATATGGCATCCAGTAACTTAATTTCCACCCACTTCCTTAAATCAATGTTCTGGCATAATCAAGGGCAGAGAAAAACAAGAAAAAATGTGAAGTATTCAAATGATAGCATTAATGAAATGAAAGAATGAATAATAAATGATACTAGTATATGAAAATTAGATTTAATACTAATTCAAATGTTTTTCATGGAGGTGAAACTGTTGTCAAAAAATTTAAATCCTCATGAAATTACATCTCATTTTACCCATGCATGCTTAATCCTAATCAACAACATGACTGTAAATTACTAGAATTATTGCTTGAAGCACAATTAGTAATGAAACACAAGCTAAACAAATTACAGATTATACTTTAATGATTTTAAATTTTGTGGTAATCAACACTGCTGGTACATATGTCTGTCAGGTAAAAAAAAAATCCCCAAAATTGTTGAAATAAACAAGTCCAACACTCAAAACCACAGATAATTTGGTCTCGTCTTTTGCATATTTTTGCAAGAACTGCAATTACTCATTCAACAAGAATCAGCATGATTGATGAGGTGACAAGGTTCACTAACACAGGACAGTAATCTCTGCCACTATCATATTCCTCTGAAGTCCTTATTTATTGTAAAGTCTAGTGGTTGAAGTAGGTTCAAACATGAAGAAGGCACAAACAACAGAGTGATTTTCCATCGTTTTTCATTCAATTAGCACTTTGCTCTTAGATGGGCTCTTAACTCATGAAACATCAACTGCCAGCTAACTCCACTGAGTCATCATATGTGGAATGATGACATTATCCAAACCAACAGGGATCTAAATTGAACTTTACCACTTTTTAAGCCACCCCACCCTGTGTTAAGGCTATGGTCATCAGAAGGCAACTGATAGTGCAGCTAATTAAACAGTGTTTTAAAGAAGAGATTATACTCATGTACTTTTAGCTTAGTGTTATTGGCTGGATCAACTCTCCGAAATTGGGTATTTATTGACTGGATCAACTCCCTCCGACACTGGGTATAAATGACTGATCTTGACAGGTGTTAGATTGTTAATGGTACAGGTGGTAGTATTAGTTAATTGGTTATCCATTTAAGTAATCACCATTTATTGTTGACATATTTTTGTTTTTGTGTATTCTTTATTGGGGGTATTTATAAAGGCTAATCCACAAAATTAAATACCTACAAATATGCAAACTTTGACTGGCAAGACCATGTCTTTAAGTATCCACGAAAATGTATTTTTTTTCTTCATAAAAACCAAGAAAAATTGAGATCCATGAAAATAAATGATACCATGGTATTGTTCTGTTATGAACTTTATCAAAGCATTCATGAATAAATAATTTAATGCATCATTTTACAGCAATTTACTGCAAAAGAATTATGAACTTATAGAAGCATTCATGAGTAAATAATTTAACTGCATCATTCTACAGCAATTTACAGCTAAAGACTGCATATTCCAACCTTTAACAATCAATCTTATACCATTTAACTCAATGCTTGTCTCATTACTGACAGAACTGATATTAGATATGAAATTGAAAAAAAATTTACCAATTAACAGAAAATGGACCTGTTAATTGATATACTTCTTATTCTGATGCTATGAAACATGGCATTCTTGAATTTCCTGATGAAAAGAATTGTTTCTCAGTTTAAAACTGTCCTCATGGATTTGTAGTAACAGCATGCTGTGCATTTGCCCTCAAACAGATAAAACTGATACAATATAGAAAATTTAAATCTGGTGAAATTTAAAGGGACAGTAATATCACTTTTACATCTTTGCTTTCTTATGTAAACATAAGTGAAGATTGCTTTTAAATTAATCATCTGGGAGGTGTAAGGTAGGTAGGAAGATTATAATATGGCTGTTACTTTGGAATGGTATACTCGTATAATAATCACATAAATATGCTGATCATGGACAATGAAACAGAAATAAAGTCATGATGATGATGATGATGATGATGATGACATCAATGATGATTACAATACAATAATACAATAACAACAACAATAAAATAACATCAATGTTATTCATCAACATGGATAACATTAATGCTCCTTTGAGTAATCCAGATGAAGCCTGACAAACAACCTGTGTATTTTTGCTCTCTTGATTGATAGAGGGGCAGTCGCGCTGTAGTTTCTGTACAAGATTGACAAGTCTGGAAGTCTGTGCTGTAGACAGGGGGTCCCAAACCAGTTCAGCCAATTCTGCAATTATATATGTAAACACATTAAACATATATTCCAATAATTAGGAAGGTCCAAGACCAAAGGTCATTTCCGGTTTAATTTTTAAACTGTCCCATTAAATATAGCAAGTAACCCATACAAACTGCTGCATACTATACAGAAATTAGTAGGAAATTCCACTGTTATGTACTTGATGTTTGTCTGTGATTGAGGGTAGAGTTTTGGCTTACCTGACTACTGTCATGTTTTGCTTTCCTGATTTTTGTTATGATTATAAATGGTAAACAAGATGTTTATTAAAAGTTAATCTCAAAGACTAAACTTGTGTATGAATTTGATGGATTTTCCCATTTGAAATGACCCACATCCTGGGCTTCCTACTGTGTCTTTGGTCAAGTGAAATTGGTATATATAGGTTTGGTAACAAAGTCTTCATTCTTGTTTTAAGTTCAGTCTATGGAATCATTTACTGTTGTGTTCAGATATGATTTGAGAGGAAACATTTAAATTATTCATTGACTTTTTGGAATAATACCACTTTGGGATTATTGTGAATTCATTCAATGACACTCTGGATTATATCATTGTGACACATCAAGGCTGGTAGTACATCAGCATATTCAAGACTACTGGTACATCAGCACATTCAAAACTACTTGTACATCATTACATTTAAGACTTGGTACATCTGGACAGTCAAGATTACAGGAATTCATTCAGAACATTCTAAACTTTTGGAATTGTGAAAGAACATTTAGGATTATTTAGAATTTTATTCACAATACTGTCTTTTGAACTTTTATTTTGTATTCTAGCAAAATTGTTTGCTGAATTTTACTAAACTAGCTAGCTTTGCTTCTTTCTGTTATTTAGTGTAAGACCACAATCATAGTGTAAGACGACAATCATAACAACTCAAATGATCAAATGTTTTCACAACTGTTTAATACTGCATCCATAACATCAATCCTGCAAACATGAGATGACTACCCCATGCATACCTGAAAATCAATAAGTGTTTTAAAAATGTTGTCATATGGATAATGACTGGTATGAACAAAATAATGAAAAGTAGCATCGAGTCAATAAAATACACTTACAGCATATACAGACTCAAAAGTTAATGCTTAAAATCTCACAACTTCAAACAATTAAAGACTACAGAATGTTAACATACTATGGCATTGAAAACATTTGACTTCATTTGAAAATCTAATAGAAAATGACTTACAAAATAAATGGCAAAATGTTTGACTCCTACATTTTGTAAATGTAAAATTACCAAGGCCTCAACTCACTTGCAAGTTTTGGAATGAGAATCTTCTCCACAATTGATGGCAGTAATTTGACATCATCATCTTCCTTGTCTACAGGTTCACCCTCTTTGAAACCATAAAACAGCAAGCACTCAAACCATCTCTTTTCTTCAAAGTCTGCACAATTTTCCTGCAGAGTGAGCTAATATAAGTAAACCTTTTGTCCACTAGCATGCAAAAATCAACAACATCGTTATCCATAGTTATAGTGTGTTCTCAAAAGTAAAACCAACTAATCCCACATAGAAAAGTCACAGAACTCTGATAATGTAGAAAACTGCTGATATATTTCACATCATGATCAAATTTTCATATACATGTATTGCAACAATAAAACATGCAGAAAAGAGAGAAAAAGAGCAAATATTAAAATTCTGTCTCTGTGTGTGTGTGTGTGTGCGCGCACACACACACGCGCATCTATGTGTGTGTGTATTACAGCTGGGTATCACAGCAATTTTTGTACCACGGTATACTGCAGTATTTCTGAATATACTGCACTACATACCATGGCATTCCACAATTATATTAGTGACCATCAATTTAATATTGAGGTTCAGAAAACAACTGCTCCCATAAAAAGTTTGGGATGATTCACAGTCAAAGGATTACATGTAATGAACATATTATCATATGCCAGTATATAACTTAAAAAAAAAAAAATTAATCCTAAACTTTTGCAAAGATTGGATTTGGTCTGAATATCTTTAACAACATCCCATTTGTCCACCACATTGGCATACATAACACATATCAAACATGATTAATGAATCATAAATATATATATAATATTCAAAATTAACTTGTGAAAAATACAACTGCATTGCATATATTTTTGAATTATTTTGTCATGAAAAATGAAAACATTATTTTAATATCAATAAATTCATAACAAGATTACTCTGGAATTTGTTCCTTTCATTACTACAAAAACCATCAAAATACTATTATAGTGAAAAAATATCACGGCACGTATCACTGGAAAAAACATACCACAATAACTGGTATGCTGTGTATCTCAAATTAATGCTTATATACACACACCCCCAACCCACCCTCAAAGATCCTGAAATTTTAGAGGTTCTTACCAAAGATTTATTCAAGAAAATAACATGGCAAGCATATATTTGTGAAATTTAATATAAAAGCACTCAAAGCAGATATAACAAGTCATGACAAAAGAGAAAAACATCAACATACCTAAAAGTACCAGAAAATGTGGCATTTTTAGTTCTGGATTTGCTGCTGCTTAGTGTTAGTATTATTCTTCTATGATTAAATTACCTTCTCTCAAACTAATTACTATAAACTAATTTTTTTCTTTGAGGAAACTATACTATAGAATTTCACCCAACAACAGTATTTATTTCATTCTAATGTTTTCAAAAATTAATTTATAAATGCTGACTTGCTACCTTAAAATACATAGTACCTAATTAACTTTTATTTTCAGTCAAGTCTGATGATGAAATTTTATTTAAGCAGGTTCCCAATTAAGTTTCAGAGGATGATAATAAAATTAGCTGCTGCAGTTAATTCTGTCCAAGGCATCACATCACCTCTTTTGTCATGTGTTTTGTGGTCATAGAATTTTAAACTGGGAACAAATATTAACCAAACAAGCTTAGTTGAAAAGGTGAAAAATCAGACAAATAACAGCCTAAAAGTGTTTAAACATTTGAACAAGCATACTTACATGCAGTGAGTAAATGAATCAACTAAATGCACCAAAGATGCTATCTTTGATATTGGGGCACAAGATCAGAACAATGAAGAAGACCACAGGTGTGAAAAATTCAACATGTAATAAGTACCTTTACACTCAATACTACAGAGATTTTGTCCCTGGAAGGTCAATAATCCCCAACTAAAATTCTAAGAGAGGTTGAGATACAGTATAGTATCCAGTGAAAGCTAGAACTGAGTAAACAAGAGAAGCCACCTAGAGGTGGTAAGAGGATGTATTGGAAAAGGTTTCTTCCCTTTGTCTGTATATGGTCTATAGTATATAGATGGAAAACAACATTCTTCATTGTTCTGCAAATGCTAATATGAGATGTAGCTGAGCTTCTTTCCTAACATTAATATAACTGGGAATGTATTTAAAGGAGAAACTTTTATTTCACCTGGTGTAAGTTGATACACTTGACAAGAATGTTCCCCTTTCAATGGACAATGGTAAGGTATGTATGCACAATGGCAGCGGTTCACCCTTCATGAATTATGTCCTTCATGTGATCGGTACGATACCACCTTGTCACTGCAATTTTATCTACAGGACTTTCTGGTGATGGGTTGGATGTTCTGCTTCTTGTTTGTGGAGCTTTCATTCCATGTATTTTGCAAGGTACACAGAACATGCTAATTCATATAATTAAGTATCAGGGATTTTCCATTTACAATGGGTAAATGTAGGGCAGCTTTGGCTGCTTTATCTGCCTTTTCACTCTTAATATCAACATATTATTCTTGACACCTATGTACTGTTGCTTGGTGTCTATACCCAATTTTTCTTGTGGAAATCTCACCAACCACACATTTGCAGTTTGTGTATCAATTAATGTCAGAGATTGTCCATAATCTTTACACATCCTAGCATATCTCTAATTATCTATGTTGGTCTGTCCATCTATACCTACTGACCTCCAGTGGGTTCCAGTCTAGAAGCTGCAGTCTGACAAAGGGGTTGACTAGTTTTGGTAGACACAAGCCAATGTATGCTTCTCTGTATGTTTCTCCATACTCCAATTTCCACTGGCTAAATCTCTCCCTGACAGCATCCAGCTCTTTGAAATCTTCCATCACATCTTCAAACAAATCCTCTTTTACTCGAGAAATGTCATCTGTGGAGAATAAAGATATGATCTAAGATAGACCATTCTAGAAATATATAAACAACCATGGAATAACAAAAAACAAAAGAATCAAGAAACATCAAGAATATCCACAAAAGAACTAGAAATTTGTACGCTGAACAGATGCCTGACTGCAATGACTGAATTGACCTAAACACAAAATACTATGTGTGTGATGGATGTATGAATGTACAGACAAGGGTAACACTACATGTCTCTATCACTATCATGATGGGGTATAAAAAAAACAAAAGGCATCATTCTTGAATACAGATCCCAAAATGGGCAATTGTACAAGTGAAACAAAAATGGGATGCAGAACAAATGAAGACTTTTTGTGGATATAATTTAATGGCACATTGGCACAATCCTGGCTATACTGTGTAGATTAAGTCAAGGTATTCCCACAAAAGGTAAACAAACAAGCATTAAGCCAATAAAAGGGATAATATCCCCGAAACAGAAAATACAATTTTCTAAACAAAATAATTATATAAACCACGCCCTCATAAAAAAATTCCAAGGCATTCACAGCTGGAATGTCATTATAGAATAAATTCCAGGGCAAACAGGTTGCCTCCATCAGTCACTTCTTATGACATGCCAGAGAGCACACTGAACCTACTCTACATCCCTCAGTCCATGGGGCAAATGAAGAATGAATGGAATACTCTTTCTATATTCACCGCAGTTACATAATTGTTTATCATAAATTTGTGTTTTCTGTCTTTATACATTTGCTATTTTATATAAGCACACTTTATAGTATACAAGAAATAAAAGAAATAGTTCTCTCTAATGAACCTCATGGGAATGGAAAACTTTTGATTTTGGAAAATGGATAAATGAAAGGATGTGATTATGTGATTATGATTTTTAATGCAGCTTTAACAATTTTTCAGTCATATCGCTATGATGTCTGCAGTGTGGCAGTTTATAGAGATGTCTAACACTGGGGCATCATGCCGCAGACATGTAGCAAGATGTCCCACCCAGTCACATTATCCTGACACCAGGCCAACCAGTCTTAACACCAACCTCTTAATGCTGAGCACTAAGCGAGGCAGCTGTTAGTACCATTTTTTTTAAGTCTTTGGTATGACTCGACTGGGGATCGAACCCACGGCCTCCTGCATCCGAGGCGGACGCTCTAACCACTAGGAAACAATGAATGGAAGTTATAAACATGAAATCTGAATGCATTTCTGAGAAATTGCATGAACAAGAGACCCTTGATGGGACTGATGCTCAAATGTAAAACGAGTTTCCAGAAAATCTCGATAAGATTCTTTCTTTTAACTACTGAGTGTTAAATTTATCTCGATAGTCTTCAGCAATAACAAGATTTTCAAATTAACTTCTGTTGTGAACATATTTGATGTCAGGTTGGCATCATTTTCATTAGGATCAACACCACATCATAAGAAGTCTTCTGATGGAAACACCATATTGATATGACTTTCTGTTTTGGACAAGTAATGATAACAAAACTGTTAGGATGGCTACCATGGTTGCCATATTGGATATCAGACTGGCACCATTTCCATTTTGGGGCCCAAGGTGGACGAGTGGTCTAAGGGAATTGCATTTAACAATCACTCACATCTCATCTCTGCTGAGCTCAGCCAATATGGGTAGAAAGCTTGCTCATAGCCTCCTCTGGGTTGGTAGTTCTTCCTCCACCAGATATATTGGTGGCCATACATAACCTATCATGTGCTGATAAATGGAGTTAAACACATAAAAAACACAATCCATTTAGAATCAACCTGATATTAAAAGTCTTTTGGTGACGGCATAATGCTGATATGACCAGTCATCTAGGACATGGAAAGATAAAATGATTTTCAAGATGGCCATTGTGGCTGCCATATCATTAATCAGATCTACACCATTTTCATTTATGACAAACTAGACATCATAATATGTTTCGTTGAAAAACATATTATTAACAAAATGCCAACAAAATTGTCAAGGTTGCCATTACAGCACTGACCCTTCCTTAAGGAGAAATAGTGATAGAGAAGATTTTTAAAATGTCCACTGCAGCAGACAGATTGAATATGAAGTGCATCATTTAGGACCAACCCAACATCATAAGTTGTTCAGTAAATGCCCCATGTTAATATGACCGCTGATTCACAACGAGAAGTGATAATATTTTCAAGATGGCCACTGCAGCGGCCATAATGGACATCAGATAAACACCATTTTTATTTATTCTGGTTAAAACTCCATGGTAATCTTACTTTTTGTTCTGGAGGAGTAGCTATAATGATTTTTAAGATGGCCATTGTAGTGGCCATTTTGGACATCAGATCAGCAGCATCGTCATTAACGACCAACAAAACATCATTTGAAATCTTGCAGTGAGAAATCTATGTTGATACAACCATCCATTCAGGAGAAGTAGTGAAAACAAGATTTTCAAGATGGCTCATGTGTTTGTCATTTTGGACATCAGATCAGCACATATTTCATTTAGAACCAACAAGACATCATAAAAAGTCTTCTGTTGAATACACAATGTCAATGTGACATTCAGTTCAGGAGGAGTGGCAATAAGATTTTCAAGATGACTGCTATGTTGCTCATTTTTGACATCAGATCAGCATCATTTTCATTTAGGACCAACACAGGCATCACAATTTCTTTTTTTTTTTAGTGGAATCCCCATGTCAATAAGACTTTTCATTCAGGAGGAATAGTGATAAGATTTTGAAGAGGGCCACTGGGGGAGCCATAGTGGACACAGATTCACACCATATTCATTTAGGTCCAATTAGACGAAGGGATGATTATGTGTGTAAATTTTCATGACCATCCTAAAAGCAGTTAGGGAGTAGCAATAACATACCCAACAAAGTCTTAATGAAAACCTCATGTTGATATGACCATCCATTCACGAGTAGTGGCACGATTTTCAAGATGGCCATATTTAATGTCCAAGCAGCACTATTTTCATTTAGACCCAGCTAGACCAAAGGATGAATATGTTTGTAAAGTTTCATGGTAATGCTCCAAATAGTTTTGGAGCAGTAGCAATAACAAACTTGTGCTAACAGATGTTGCTAGACAGTCAATGGATGGAGAATGGACAAAAGACAATCTCATGAGCTCTTCCGGTCAAAGACCAGTAGAGCTAAAAACAATGTAAAGTAGATAATATTCAAATCTGAATGGAATGCAAACAAAATGTATTCTGAATGCATTTCAAATAGAAGTGATATGAAAACAAAAAAGACTTTGTAAAATTACGTTTCAGGTCTGTATAAAAGAACTGCCTTGCATTCAAGAGCTGCACATAATTAATTACATGCTACATACAGGCTAATGTTCATTGTAAGCTCAATGCTGCAACAATGGCATAATCAACGTTCTGACCCATACTTTTTGTGCCAGTACCACATATGGATATATGCTATTCATGAGTTGTACAGTTGGTGCAATATGTGATGGCAGGTAAATAAGTTTCACACTCAGTGAACTTTAAACTTTTTTTGCAGATATTCCACTTGTCAATGTGTCTAGCTATAGTGCTAGTGTTCTAAAAACTAACATCTTTCTGACTTATCATACATTCGTATAATATGCTAAAAGCTAATAAGGTCTTGTGTCACTCTAGCCCTTTCTATTTTAAGATACATCATAAGGGCATAAACAAAAGCAGCCCCCAATTAGTCTCCCTCTCATTCTTTCTTTCAGCCCCAAATGTTTCAGGTATTTATTGAAAGAATTCAGAAACATGAGAGAGTTTTCAATTGGTGGAAAAGTAGTGCATTAGGTCCGCTGATCTGGGAGTTATGAAAAGGTCATTGCATCACCACCTCTTTCCAGATTGAACTTTGTTATTTCTGATTGATTTTCTTCATCATCTGATGACAAGCCATCATGATGACCCACAATGTTCTTGTTCTCCCGAGCCCGCCGCCTCCTGGCCCTGAAAAACATACAAAATTAAAATTATGTTTCTAACATGTATCACTCACTTCCCTGTTCTGACCTACACCCCAAAAGTTTTGTCTTTTCAGGTTTAATAAGCATGTAAATGGTTATATGGTTGAAATCTCAGCAGTTTCCAAGCTGTTTCCCAAGGGTTTTGTCCCCTCTCTGGTGAGGGTGGACCAGGGAAAGATGCATGGAGGCAGCTGACCCTGACTGGCCTGGGCATTTATCAAAAATGCAACCCTTGCATTACATGTTGGACACTATCAACTGAGCTACCATGACTCCAACGAAATGAGACCAAGAAGTCATGCATTTCAGTACTTAATACAGTGGCTTTCCATCTCGAGCTGGCAGTTGTTCTTAAACAGTCCATTTTCTTTGAATTTATGAAAAACATTTTAGATGATTAGAATACAACCCCAACAGTAAAAGTATAATACATCAAAGAAAATATTTTTGTTGCAGGAAAACTAAACTGTTAAAAGGAGGACCACAAACAGCACGTGATACACCCGTCTCATAACCTTTTCCCTATTAATGACCTTCACATCTGAATTAAAGACTTCATTATTGTATGATAATATAATGACCTTCATAAGATTCATCAAAATTCTGTTAAAAAGTGCTAGCCTGAATAAGAACGCACCACACTGACTAGCATTATCCTTTGCTACAATCTAAATTTAAGGCAACAGGATATGCGTATGAACACACAAGGCACTGTTAAGATATATAAAAGGCCAAAGTGTAATTAAAATATATTCATTGGTTCAAAAGTTATACCCATACATGGATAGAGGTCACTGATTTATATTTTACTTTTCTGTGGCCTTGATCTTGAGGCAGTGAGAATGGCTATGGTATGTGACACACTTTCAAGTCATATGTGACTGGTTACAGTTTAAGTAATTTCAGTGGTTTAAAAATTATACTCTAGATAATGATACAAGTAAGATTTACATGTTCCCATTCTATGACCATCACCTGGATGTTGCTGGCATGGCCATTATTTGAAACAGTCAAAACATATTATATAAAAACTGGCAAAAATTTTATTTAAATACTTTCCGTGGTTCAAAAGTTATTCTCCAGACAAGTTGCACAATTACATTTTCCCCAAGCAAGACCTTGACCTTGCAGCTATATAGGTACAGTATACAATAAACCATCTAGTCATAATATATTCTTGGGCAAAGTTTCATGAAAATCTGTCCAAGCAAAAGTGTTAATGGATGGAAGCAAGGCCAATACCATAACACAATATACCTGACTTAAGGCAGGCCTATACAAACTCAGCATTGATTGGTTTAGTATGAGCTAGTATGATGTCAATAGGAAAGCAGTTTGTTAGTTTACATTTGTTGTTTATAGCATTGGCAGTTGAAAAATGCAAACAAAGCAAATTTCTAAGTAAATTATGTTTCTCAGAGAATACATACTATATCACATTAATGACACGGTTATAAACTTACTATGTCCAGAAACTAGCTCTACTACAAAAGGTTAAATTTAGCCTTTTCTGTCTACCTTATATAAAGGGCTATAACTCTTCTCCATTACCTCCCCTTGCCACTACCTGGTGTCGTTGGTTTTAAGCTTTGTGAGATATCAACGAGTATGCTTGCAAGGTAGGGTGATTGGGAGGGTTTTCAAATAGTGTGATTGGGTAAGTACTCTCAGAAGAAACATAATTTACATAAAAAATTGCCTCCTTCAAATACATTCCCTGCTCACATAAACATTAGTACAATATAGGAGAAGGGAATGTGGAGTATCTGATCTACATATTGGTTATCCTTCCAGGGAATAATGACTGGATTCCCTATGTGAAATATAACCTACTCTCCTAATCTGATAAAGAACACAACCTTGGGTCACATGATCTGTGGTACTATAGCCAGTTAACAAGATGATTAATGAAATCTTCTTAACCACAAAGTTTGACTGGCAAATCCAGAGAAGCTAACAGATTGTGCTGACTTCTAACTTGGCCTGGTGTTCATTTGGGCCACTGCCACTGAACTCACCCAACTCATGCTTGTCTCTGCGAAGCTAAAGATAAAAGCATGAGAAGGTAGACTCAGCATGCCAGTTAACAGTTTCTATTATGTCTCAGACTGAAACATTGTTTAAACAGGAGGCCCACTGAGATTGCTCTAACTTCATCAGGTGAAATCTTCATGAGGTGACTCTCCAGGTTTCCTGTAGACTTAACAAAAACAAATTCCATGACTTTTCCATAACTTTACCAGGGCTTTTTCACAAAACTCAAGGACCACAATATTGACTGTAATAGTATCATGTTCAAAACAAGTTTTTTGAATTGGAGCTCTATACTCTATGAAATTAGCAGACATTAATTTTTTTAACACTGTTGTCAGAAATTCCATGACTTTTCCAAAACTTCGCAACGTTTTGAGAAATCCCTGGACATTTCAAGGCCTCTGAAATTTATTTTTTAAATTTCAGAAGTTTTCCAGGATTCCAGGACCTGCAGGAACCCTGCTCTCATTTCTTGACACCTAAAAACATCCTGAGCCACTTCATCCACAAAGATTGGGCTTAAGGGGTGATATCCTCAATTGTGGCAAAAGAGTCATTTAAATGCACCATATTGCCTCTGTGTGCTTCAAGTAAAGCTTGAGGCTGAGGGTGCAAACAGTCTTACATAGCTGCTTCTTTCAATGTGTATGTAAGAGCAGAAGCATATGATAACTCTGATTGCCAAGTGCCGGTACTCTATTTTTGGCTATAGAGCCTGGTTGCTTCAAGAAGACCACCAAACCATCCGATCTGAACCGAATATAGTTCTGGTCAAAGGGAAGGGCATGTAACTCACTCACCCTGCATGCTAAAGCTACGGAAACAAGTTTTATAAGACAGTAGCTTCAGCGAAGTGCAGGGTAAAGGTTCAAATTTATCTGAATTCAGCCATGTTAAAAGCCAGAACAGATTCCATTTTGGAAGCAAAGTGATGGATTTTGGTCAATTCAGATGAAAACTGTCTACAAGGTCTGATAGATCTTGATCATGACTGACATTGTGTCAGATATCATTCAGCAGTAGCCTTTGATGGTCACTGGGAACAACCGTTTCTTCTTGTACAGCCAGAGAAAAAAGTCAGCTCAATGGGATGATGTTTATTGCCTCACACCATTCCATGAAAACAGGTCACTTTCACTCAAAAGCCATGTGTCCATAGCCCAAGTGAGATTTGCTTCTATAGTCTTCTGATTTGGCTGCTTTCCCTAATACTGTTTTCCAGACTACTTCAGAACATATACTGCATAGGTGACAGGGAAGAGATGAAGTACATTTAGTAGATGCTAAACAGAACTTGTGCGTAACTTTTCTGGTCTAAATTTCTTAATTTAATGCATTTGGTTCATGTTTTTACTTAAATGACACAAGAGAAAATGAAGCCTAAAAACAACTTAGGGCATTAAGACATCTCTAATACAACACCTGTTACTAATGGAGTAAGTATACAATAGGCAGTGTGCACTAAAAAAAGAATAACAGTCAATGATAGTGTGTTATATAAGCTGTCTTAATAGATGAAGTCCAAGAATCTTACAAAATTCATACAAAAATTGGAAATAGCAAAAATGACATAAATGACCTATAGAGGTATGGTTGTGATTATGATTATGATTATTACATGCAAAAGGTCCAAATTTCTGGAAAGATGGGCTACTTTGACAGTGAATATTGGCATGGATTTATGGGAGGCATCATGTACAAAGTTGGCAGTGCAAAGCAAAATTTAAAAACTAGCAACACCTGGTGTTGGCTAGGGAAGGTAATGTGCAAGAGTTATTGCCTTTCATCTATATGAGATAGAAAAAAATTAATTTTCATCTTTTTAGTGGAGCTGGACTCAGGATGCAGCAGGTTTATATCTCGAACATTAACGTGATTGGGGAATGCATCTGATGAAGAAATCTGAATGCATCTATTTGACAAGCAAAAATATGCCAAGAAATCTCTGCTGTGAAAAAAAAAGTTTCGTGCTGTTTAATTGTCCTTCCTCCTACCTTCTGGCTTCTCTTTCTGCTACTCTCCGTTGCCTGGCTTGGTCTTCGCTGCTTTCCATTACAACCTGGGTTTTATCTGTAGGAGAAGAACATGTTTACTCTTCATCCACAAATATGCCTATACTAAATACAACTATATCATACAACAAAGGGACAATTTACTAAAAAGATAATTTTTACGAATTGTGATCAGTGATGATATATTACAAAAAAGCAATACTGTAAAACTCAAAGTGCCAAAGGACCAATATTTTACTTTTGAGTTGTCAGTAGGTGTTGGGATTGTGGTTTTGAGAGTCAATTACAGATTCCAGTGTGAACTAAATGATAATGAAACATTTTGTTAATAATGACAAATTGGGCTGCTAAAAGCTCATCAATGGTGATAATTTACTATGACTGACTCAAAACTAACCATCCCATCCCGCAAAGAAGTAGATCCTTTTTTAATGAAAATGTCAAAATTTAAACAAGCAGAATGCATATGTTAATAGGGTTAATTAGCTAATTATGCATATCAGTTCTGATGCACATCATCCACCTAATTCTTACAACTGTAATAGACATTCACCTGTGATAAAATCTACCAGAGTTTGCATGCAAACTGAAATTTGGACAAATTTCAAGAGATTTATGGATGGGACCCTTTCAGTCACAAATCTGGCATGCTAAACGTAAAGCCATTATAGCTGATACCTCTTAAGATTGTGTTAGATTACATGGAGTACATTTAGATGTATTGGAGTTTCTTAAGGTAGAGCTGTATTAAATACTTCACATAACGATACATTTTTCTCAGACCTTCTACCTGTAGAATCCTTTCCTTATGGCACTGTACTGAAGATAAAGAAAATTCCAAGAGAATATAGAAGGAGGGCTATGAAACTGATATTCATAAAGCTATCTGCCTCATGAAACAGCAACGGCATATACTTATAAATTAGATACACACCTACTTGATTCTAAGTCATTTATTGAACTGAACTGTTCTCCTTTGAGGGCTATTCTAAGAAAATATACCAACACCAAAATCTTTAATTTAACTGGTTGAAAAGCACTCTGTAAAAATGGCTTTTCAAATTAACATCCTAACCTCATGTGAGACTTTTCCCAGGAACCACCCCAATATGTACTTGAAATGCACTGTGGCAATTCCCCCTCCCAAATACCCACAAGTCAATGAGAAGTGGATATTTATGTGACAAAAACTCAAGTTTACTGAGGATATCTGAGTAATATTTGAAGACAGTGTAAACTCCCAAAACTGTTAATATTTTTAATGTGTGTGATTTAGATTTTTAACGTAGCTTTAACAATTTTTCAGTCATATCGCTACGATGTCTGCAGTGTGACAGTTTATAGTGATGTCTAGCACTGGGGCATCATGCCGCAGACATGTGGCATGATGTCCCACCCAGTCACATTATCCTGACACCAGGCCGACCAGTCCTAACACTAACCTCTTAATGCTGAGCGCCAAGCGAGGCAGCTGTTAGTACCATTTTTTAAAGTCTTTGGTATGACTCGGACGGGGTTCGAACCCGCAACCTCCCGCATCCGAGGCGGACGCTTTAACCACTAGGCCACCGGAGCGGTTAATATTTTTAATAATAACAATGTCAAATTTAAAATAAATAATGCAATTACTGGAAACTTTGACTGTCTCATCTCTTAGAAATATTTATGATAACTAGTAAATAATATCTACATCAAAGGTGTACAGGACCTGACTTGAAAAACTAGTTTCTTTGCCACAATAATTAATGCCATTATGATACAGCTCAAACCTGCATTTAGTAATTAACTTAAAATATGAGCCCAAGTTCTTTATATTCTGCTTTCTTCAAATTAGATCAGAAAAACACATCTAAAGAAAGCTGACAAGTGACTAATATAGCAAAACAAATGCATAAAAGCCAATGACGTTCAGTGCACTAGTTGTACACTTCACAACATGACGATAAATACCGACTTGTCATATAATCCTGACACTGATCTCGGACATCTTGTTGACGGCGACTTATCAACTTTGTCGCTCTGCCTTGAAGAATATTGTGCATCCTGATCTCCAGCTGGTTAATGGCTGGCACCTTAAAGACAAAGGAGAAGAACTATCTCAGTAAATGCTACTTCAAGTAAAAAAAGTCAAACTTGAATTGCAAGCATATGACCATATTTTCTGAATGGTTTCCGACTTTTTGCTCTCTGAAACATTAAAAATTATTTCATTCAGTGTCTGAAAATAAACAGAAGATAAAAAACAACCCATATCAGCACCTACAATAACATGCTGCTACCCATAAAGTAAAAAACAAGAGAGTCCTTTGAAGGGACTGACACTCTCTTGGCTGAAAAGAATTTTCAGGAATTCAAAACAAGACAATTTCATCCTTTTAACTACTGAATCCATCTTTGTTACTGTTCAGCAATAGTAAGCTGCTGTGGATGTCATACTAGCACCATTATCATTCTGGACCAAACATACATTATTAGAATTCTTTTGTTGTAAATCCCACGTCAATATGACCATCCATTTTCAGGGAAAACAATAATAAGATTTTCAGGATGGCTACTGCAACCTCCACAGTAAATGTTGTAACAATTGGCACCATTTTTATTTAAGACAGAAACAGTATAGTGACAAGTCTTTTGGTGAAAACCCCAATTTTAATATGGCCATCCATTTGACAGGATGATAAATAACAATATTTTCAGGACGACTACCATGGTGGCCACACTGAGGGTCAGTTTGCATCATTTACATTCAGGACCAACAAGACACCATAAAATTTCTGGTAACCAGATTTTCAAAATGGCTTCCCTGGTGGTCATAACTGATGTATGATCAGCACCATTTTAATTTAGGACCAAAAAGACCATTAAAAAAGTCTTCTGTTGAAAGCCTCATGTTGATATGATTTTCTCTTTTAGAAGTAATAACAAGATATTCAAGACAGCTGCAATGGAGGCCATATTTTATATGAGATTGGCACCATTTCCATGGTTGGTTAGTTGTTATGGGTTTAATGCTGTTTTTCAGCATATGATAGGATATACATGGTGCCCAGCATATTGGGTGGAGGCAACTGGAAACTTTCTCACATACCCAAGTTAGCTCAGCCTGAGACCTGAAATCACGAAGACAGAGGTGAGATGTCAGTCATCTGTAAAGGGAAATGCCTTTGACAACTCGGCTAACCAAGGCCCCTTTCCATTTAAGACTAACTTGTACATCATAGTAAGTCTTTAGGTGAGAGCATAATCTTAATATATCCAATCATCTAGAAGTAGCAACAAAAGGAATTTCAAGATGGTCATTGTGTTGGTCCTATTGGAGGTCAGATCCACACCATTTCCATGCAGAACCAGCCAGATGGTGTAAGAAGTCTTTCACTGAAAATCCCATGTTGATATGACCATTCAGAAGAAGTAGTGATAAGATTTTCAAGATAGCCATTGTTGTGGACATCATGGATATTTAAGTGGCACCATTTTCATTTAGAACCAGCTAGTCATCATTAGAAATTTCAGTAAAACCCCATATTGATACAAACAGAAGTAGTAATATTAGTAGCATTATAACAAGATTTTCTAAATAATCACTGGGGGGGTGGTGGCGATATTGCATGCAAGAGCAGCAGCACCATTTTTATTTAGAACCATACTGACATTACAAGAAGTCTTCTGGTGAAAACATGTCAATAAGATTTTTCATTTAGGAGGAGTAGCAATAATAAGATTTTCTAGATGGCTGCTGTGGTGGCCAAAATGGAGATCAGATCAGCACCATTTTAATTTATGAATAATGATAACAAGATTTTCAAAAGAAATCAGATTGGCACCATTTTCATTTCATATCAACCAGACATATACATTCTGGTGAAAATTTCATGTCAATATGACTTTTTGTTCAAGAGTAGCAATAACATGATTTTAAAAATAGCTGCCAAGGCAGCCATATTGGAAATCAGATCAGTTCATTGTCATGAAAATCCCATGTTGATATGACCATCAATGGGGGGGGGGGGAATAGCAATAACAAAATTTTCAATATGGCCACTGTGGCAGCCATAATAGATGTCCAACAGGAACCATTTTCACTTGGGACCAACTAGTCCATGGGATGAATACACATGTAAAGTTTCATTGCAATTCTCCAGGTAGTTTAGGAGTAAGAAACTTGTGCTAACCAACAGATGGATGACACACAATAGAACAGCTCATAAAATCTTTGTGTGTGCAATCTTCCACTTCATTTTAAGTCCACTGCTATATCATTAGTGATCATTAAAACATGGAAACACATTAAAATATCATACATGTACAAACAAGAAATGCAAACAGACTAAATTTACAAAATTTCAGAATGTATTATGATTTTGATGGTATTTAAAACAGAAAAATGAGTGTATTTTCAGTACTGAGTACAAATAGCTGTTATATGACAGTCAGTCATTTAATGAGAGGCTCGTCTGAGGTACGTGTTGTATGCAAACATAGGACAGCTAAATACCTCAAGCAAGTGGCAATGTTTGATCAGTATTATGGGATACTGTGATTAATATGATACCATTAAAAAACCCAAACATAACCAATTAGTTGTCATTCTATTTAGTCATCTTTCTTTTTATTTCAATTTACTTCTTTATAAAATAAAGAACTGGTTAATAAGCCACATGACATTAACTACCCATAATCCACATTACATAATACTGTCATGAAGGAAAAAATGTTCATTTATTGCATAATTCATTTTAATTTACTAATTTATGACATCTCTGATGTATCGTTTAATGGAATCATAGTTGCTATTTACAACACAGGTAATACCATGTTTGTTGTCTTTAATCAAGACATTTGAGATCAAATAATTATGAAGCTATAGGTGGTAACTGCTATAAAAAAATTTGAAACATTTGCAAGTTTTCATGTGAGTGAGTCAGTGGAACTATAATTTGTACCTCTTGTGTTTAGAGCAATCCCAAATATCAAGTAAATAACGAGAGAATTCTTTGCTTTTTACTTGAAAAAATATTAGGTATTCTAGACCTGAAAACTCTGTATTTATTAGATTTTGCAAAAAAAATGAACCTAATAGTCTAGTAAAATCATCTCAAAACCACTGTGCATTCACTATTATATATATTTGATCCCTATGCTGGAAGCCTGCACATATGGCAGTCACAACAAAAATGACAATTGGGTGACTCTTTCATCTGAAGGGATAAATAAGGATTTAAAATTATTTAAGTTCAAGATCGCATTAAGTATTTCTTGCTAAACAATTTGAACCAATTTTGGCTGTTTATTTTACTAGCAAACACACTATAACTTCTACTTAAAAATGAGTTACCAGGTTTTTCTAAAGATTTTATCCAAAAAGATTAAGTTCAGGGAAGAAATATATTTTAAAGTATTATCTGAATATAACAATGCATTAAGACAATAATTTGGCAAATAATTTATGGTGTCCAAAAACATGATCTGAAAACACTCAGAAAATATGAAACATACTTTGAAATGCATAAGTCACAAAGCAAACATGACCCCTGAGTAAATTAATAGAATACGAAACTAGTTGAGACTAGTAGTGAAATAAACCCCAGTATACAATGCCATAAAGCAATGAAATGAAATACAAATTTTAAATTTCATAATTTTCTTAATCCTGTAGCCAATAAAAGCCCTTGAAATCTTGTTTTGATGATATGACTGATTTCATCAATGATACTTCTCACTCTAAATAGGCATCCAAAACCATGGTAAATTCCATTTCCACTATTACCCTTCACTTGGCTACGTGCAAGTACTGGGCAGTCATGGAATCTCATAGGGTATTAGAGGGAATGTACAGAAAATGGTAAAGTAATTAACCAGTGACCTTGATGATAAACACTTGAATATGATACTTGAGATGTCAACAAAGGGAGAAGTTCAAGTGCGTCGTTGTTCATTCCTGTACTTCAGAAAGCTATATGATATAAAGTAAGGACAAAAAAAACCCCCTTAAAACACTGACCTGAGACCTTGACACTGAGGACAAGATCCCAAACATACAATGCAACACATCTTCTAGTGACAATATATATGTATACAATTCTTCATGCATTCAACTTCAACAGCTCTTAAGTTTGAAAGCAGACAAGGAAATGTGACTGAAATCTAAAATATTGACCTGTAACTTTAGCCTTGAAGGTAGAACTCCAATGTCATTTATGGCACACCTTCATTGATGATAAACAGTTGCAGCAATTTTTGTACCTTCACTTCTAATGGCTCTAAACAACAGCAGTGGAAAGGAAAGTGTAATGGATAAATTCAATATATTAACACTGACAATGAAGATAAGATGCCCTTCCTTCCCAACAATATGGTGCACAACACACCTGTTAATGACAACATACAAGTTGCATCACTGAATCTCAAATAGTTGAGAAGTTACAAATTAAAAAAGTGATGGAAACTTAAATACTGAGCCATAACCTTGCAGATAGGAACCCCAAGCTGGTCCACAATGCATCTTTTAATGATGATAAATACAAGTCATACCAAGTTTCATCCAGTGATCTCAAAATGTTTCAAAAATTACTGACTGGAAGGGAATGTGCATTGGAAAACTTAAAATACTAAGCCTCGAAGATAGGATTCCCAATATGGAATGCAACTCACTGTTTAGTGATGATGTACAAGTATACCAAGTTTCATCCCTTAATCTCAAACCACTTAAAAGTTATTGAATGGAAAGTCCGATGAAAACCTAAAATACTGTGTGTATGTGCGTGTGTGTGTGATTTGGATTTTTAATGTAGCTTTAACAATTTTTCAGTCATTTCGCTACAATGTCTGCAATGTGGCAGTTTACAGTGAGGTCTAGCAATGAAGCATCATGCCGCAGACATGCAGCTTGATGACCCACCCAGTCACATTATCCTGACACCAGGCCAACCAGTCCTAACACTAACCCCTTAATGCCGACAGCCTAGCGAGGCAGCTGTCAGTACAATTTTATAAATCTTTGTTACGACTTGGCCAGGGTTTAAACACGTGACCTCCTGCATCTGCATAAAATATTGAACTTTGACCTTGAGCCTAAGATAGGACCCCCAACATGGCATGTGACAAACCTTCTAATATTGATGTACAAGTATACGAAGTTTAATTCCTTAATCACAAATGACTTTCAAGTAATGAAGCAGAAAGAAAAAACTTGACAGATGGTTAAAAACATGTACTATGGTGCCCTCTCCTATTTTTCCAAAAAGGCTAAGGATAAAAAAAGCATCAATGAAATTATTTCACCTTAATGTCTATAATGTGTGAAAATGTCGGTGAGATGAACATATGAACTGCAACAAGTTAAGACTCTGGCAAACAAAGAGGGATTTTAAAAAAAGTTTTTAAATACTTGTAGAAGAAGTATGTATGTGTATTGCTTAGTGGCATCTCAGCACAAAAAAGACTATATGATGCGGGGAAAAAAAAAATGTGTTCCAAAAATGTAAAGATAAAAATTGCAAAAAGGTGTTCAGGAAGGTAAACCCTTCCAAATAAACATAAACCCATAGTACTATAAGATATAGATCAATGGTGAAGATGCTTCAATTCTGTCCAAGTTTCATAGTACTAAATATACAATCCTTAAAATGTAGTATCAAAATTTGTTATATAAACTGCATTCCCTCAAGATGTCCAAGTTATTCTGTTGGTACAGCATCATAAAGTTTCTTAATATAGATCACATACAAAATCTTGTTTCTCAGGGTCAAAGTTGATTGATACACTTGACAGAATGTACTGCACAGTCAGTGGATACAAATAGGGTATGCACTTTCGTTGAGGATCACCTTTCAAGAGCTATGCATGGGTTAGGTATGCATACCCTGTATGAGAGGGACAAAATACAATCTTGTCCCTGTGATTTTTCTATTATGAGGGATGCCTCTATCCAGTGATGGTTTGATGTTTCAAAGCTTGTTTGGGGAATTTTTGCCAAGTATATAAGATGTTCACATTGACATAATACATTAAATCAGAATATAAAATAGGTGACTGCAGGGCAGCTTCTGGTGCTTTATCTGCCTTACACCCTTAATACCAACATGAGTAGGTACCCAACAGTACACAACACTTTTTTCAGATTTTATTAGCAAATCATGTTTATATTAAAGATGGGATATTACTGAGTTGTCAAATTCAGGGTTTTTCCGTGTGGAAATGTGACCCAAAAAGATAAAATTTGCTTGGAGAGGTTTTGATGTAGTTGAAAAATTTCAGTATGACTGCAGTTCCTGCAGTAAAATGCATGCTTTATCCAGTAACCCAACCTGAGATGGTGCTATGGGGTGTTACAATGTCAGCTGCAATCTCATCTCAAATCTACTCTGAATAGCATGCATACATTTTTTAATCTATTGCAGATCAAAAAGTCACTGACATAAAATGATTTTCTTGGATCAATATTTTTCATCATGTCAATTTTGATGCTGAAAAGGTGACAGACAATATGCTGCCCTGACATAGCCACAACCTGAGGATAGCTTTTAGAAAGGGTGATACCTACCGTAACTCTATCTTTTCAAAAATTGTACACAAAGATTGGTAGGTGGCCCTTAAACCATGGTTTACTGCCAAGTTTCCAGGTGGTGTCATAAGCTTGATCTTAACACTGTTGCTTCTGGACATGACGGCTGAAAGTAGCCATTTTCCCAAATTTCACTGGAAATGCTTAGTAGTGCCATGTGAGCTGTATTAGGGAAGTGTTTCAGAAATTGCTAGTGGATATCATCTGGTTCTGCTGTAAAAACTTTCTCTGGCTGGGTAGAGACCAATCAATCAGGTCTCTTGAAGCATTTGATACAGCTGCTTTTATTTTTGCCAATGATTTTCTTTACTATCTAAGATACTGATAAAACAGAGTTGAGACTTCAATCTATATACAGAATAGACAAAGATCTCCATGTTTTCCTCCTGCTTTCTCTAATGGTATGCTCAGTAGTATTTATTTACATTTTCATCTTTTCGATTGGCATTGAAATTGCTTAAGTCCTTTTCCCATTCCCTGATAGTGTCTTTGTAAATATCAACAAACCATTGTTAGCTGACACGTTCAGGAACCACAGAAGTTTTGTCATTCTGTCCATAGCAGCATCCTGAATATGTTAATAAATAAGAACATTATACCTGCTACATTTTTTAAAAAGATGATTTGAAGAGGGACTAAAACATTTCCTAATCTGCCTTTTTAACTGCCATCTCACACCTAGCCCATGAAGCTTGGAAACATTACTTTTTATGTATACTGGAAATTAGTTGTTACCATAAAGATTATTACCAAATTTCCAAGAGAAGTCAAATAAAAGAGATGGATTGCAGATTTTCAGATCTAAGGATAAGCCAGATCCTGAAGCAGAATGCAGGTAGATATATGACCTGTCACTGAAATAGCATAGATTGTATTGTTAAACAAAGTATTTTCTTTCCTCTCTTGCTGCATCTTTGCAGCCTTAAATTGTAACAAATGGTACTGGTAAATGTACAACCTGATGTTCAATATCAGAATGACTGATTGGAGTGTTGAGGGAAGATAGACTGAATAAAGTGTAAGACAAATGCCTATAGTTTGTAATGTAATCAAGATTAATTTGGCTGCAAGGACTTTTGTTATTTACGATGATGGACACTCCTCAAGTCGCTTTATCAGTATTTCCTTAAATGTTGTTGTACATTACGAAATTGATTAGATTCACTCCTGAAATCAGAATCCAATGAATCATGTTCTTTAAGTAGTAGACTTGTTTCATCAATATTTGCCTTTATACCATAACACTTCATTTCATAATGGTGTCTGACATTGTTGAAAGAGGTGGAAGTAGGGCACTTTTAGAAGGTTTCCCTAGAACAGTATCAGGGGACTTGCCGGTTTCCATACTTTCTTGCCTCCCACACAAATTGATAGGATCATCTGATCCTTTCAGAAGTACACACCTTAATTCATATGCAGCAAGGTTCTGATTATGCATTACCACTGGGGCACAGAGTCTGCTGCCTTTTTTTGTCAGCCAGATCTAAACAGTTTTCCACTAATTGTATTGAGTTTCTTATTTGCCAATCACACACTGGAGTCTGAAGTTTGCTGTTCTTCTTGTGGGCTGACTCTAACAAGATTCTTGCAAGGAGTGTTAAGTTTCTTATTTGTCATTTTGTTACAATGACAACTTGCATTTTCTGCTTTATTCTCAGTGACTATACTTACACCGATGATGCGGAAGAACAAATAGACAACTATTTGCTACAATGATGTTCTCACATAATAAATAAAATGAAAATTTATTAGGAAATTTCATTCTCATGCTTCTAAATAAAAACTCGTGAATGGAGAATGAAAACAAAAGAATTTGAAAACTGGCATTCCTTTTTCTAAAGGCCTAATTAGCTTCACCAAAAATGTCATCAAAACATCATTTTTTTGACTGAAAGAATAAATAATGGTAGTCCCTTCAACTTTAGATTGTGAGCACAATGATTAAAATACCACAGCAAGAATGACACATGTAGAGCATGCCATCTTTTGATGAAGAATATAGATGAACTTCAGCCATTAGCATTGCAAATGGCCCTACTCACAGCAATTCCCTTGGCAGGGTCTTAAACAGAGAAACTTCTGTTGAGAAACCCAAGTTAGGAGATTATGAGTATTTTGAGGACACAACTTCTTTTGAATTACACAGAATGCTGCAAACTAAACTTGAATGAGATCTCATTAACATAAACTGGCATGCCAATTCTGGTTAAAATTGAATAATCCTTGGTAAAGTAATGTTGCAGAAATGCATGTAAGGAGGAAACTGAGTCAGGGGTCATAAATTACTTAAATGGTGCTGTTAAACACTAGAAGTTAACCGCAATGAAGATCTTATCAAAATAATTGTTCTTGCTAAATTTTAAATCAAAAACCAAATGAAAGGAAATCAGGGACCATAACTCTGGTAAATGTAACTGGAACACTGTAGATTGAGCTGATTATGGTCTTATCAATTTAAGTTGCACAGCAAATTTGGCTGAAATCGAAGTCTTTCAAGGTCTCTTCAGTATAAAGCTGTATACCAAATACGGTTCAAATCAAATGATTCAGTAAAGTTATCATGCAGAAACTAAAATTGCTGATGGACAGTCAGATGGATAAAGATGGAATGTCGGACAGATGAATATCATGACAATAGAGCTCTGCAGATATTGTCAAGCATTGCCCTAACTTCTGATGTTGTTAAAAAAATAAATATAAGGTAGTTTTGTGAAACCTATAACAAATTTTAAACTACCTTACAAAAGATCAAAATATCAGAGCAAGAATGACATGCAAACAATGCATGGCCCCATTATCTTTACAAAAGTATCCTCTAAAATCATTTCTGAAACAATTTAAGTGGCCCAAATTAATGATTACTTAATTGGTAGCCGGAAAGAAAATATGTTTATGCAACATTAATCTATATTTAGTAAATTTTGGTAATTATTGTCTTAAGACTAATTTTTCTTTGCAATACTTGGTCCACAGCACATGCCTAAAATCCAAACATGGCAAGGTAATGGGGCAGGTGCTAACATTCTCTGTACAACCATTAGTTTGTGATGACAGTTTGTCAGTGTCACAACAAACATAGCTGATGTACAGAGGAAGAATGCCTAGACGGGCAGTAGCACGTACCTTTTCATTGAGACATTCAACCAAGTCTCTCACATACCCCCTCATTTCTTGGAAGAACCGAAATCGGTCCTCCAAGCTTTTACAGCTGTTGTTGCAGTTATCAATGCTCTTTTCAGTGTCTGCAATATTTGTAACCAGTGACTCTCGTTCTTGCTCATGGCTACGATGAACCTCATCCATACTGGACAATCTGAAATAAAAACACACATTATATGCAAGCCAATCTCAAATGAACCCCCTGGATGGCATTTATCTAATAAATATAACAAAACTTCCATGGACTACAAACCAATTTGATCATCAGCTAGGTGTGAATCATTAAACACGAATTCCTGCCTGCTTGACCACTGCACAATCCAAATAATGTTGTAGATTCACTACTGCAAGATTAGTAGGTCACTGTGACTACATTTGCATGGTGAGTAGTAACTTCCAAGGTGAATATATCTATTAAGTTTCAAGACAAGATATATGTAAACAAAATGAGCCAAATGCAAAGACTTAAAGGTAATCACTGGAGCATGAAAAGTTGGTCACTGTGACCCACTTTTGCACAAGGGGGGGTTTGCTAAATAGCCTAACAGTGCTGATGCACCATAAAATTACAATCAATCATTGCACATGAGGAAGAACTATCCTCAAAGTTGAACACACCCATCATGTTTCATGAATGAAATGCAACAGTCAAAGAAAAACAATGCAAAAACTTAAAAGCTGGCACTACAAATCAACACAGCTACTGAAAAAGGAATCCCTACAACATGCCTATGCTGCAAAAGTTAGAAATAGTGAAAGACCAAGGTAATCTCAATTATTTATCAACAAGGAAAACAAGTTTAATTTGTCAATACAGCAAATATGGAAATCTACAGGATTTGCACAGTTGTCAGAGACCAACATTCAGCCAACATGAAACCCAAGTTTTTTTTTCTTCACTGAAAGGTAAACAGAATTGCTATCGGTAAACTATCATTAAGCAGAAGGAATTTATTTAGATGGATTTTTTTTTTCGAAAGTAAATGTGCTCTCATGGCTTCCTAATTGCTCCAGGTTTCTAAAAAAAAAAAGATGAAGAAAAAAAACTAAATTTTAAAACTTGTGTTGAACAAAATGTATTGACCTGATTCTTTAAAATTCAAAAATTTATAAAAACTGGAACAACTGCTACATCGGAATGATGATGAATGCAGGTAATACATATGCAAATAAACCTACCAAATAACATTTGTCTGCCTCGTGATTTTGCATAATCATGCGAACAATGCTTTTGTCCAGAAAGTCAAAAATCTAAAAAAATTCAAAATTTGTAAAATAATGAAAAACTGCTGCGATGGCCTGAAAATCTAACCCTATCATATACATATGAATATAATGCCAACAAAACATTTGTCTAACTGAAATAGTTTTTGCTAAATCATGGTAACAAGGTCTTTGTCCAAAAAGGCAGTTACAAAATGTGTTAAAATACTTAAACATTATATAAAAGACTAAATCTAACAAAATGTGTTAAAATACTTAAACATTATATAAAAGACTAAATCTAACTAAGGTCATATGAAATGCATACTATTTCACTGACTTTAAGTCACTAGTTTTTGTCATTTCATTTTAAAAATCAATTCAGGATGAATGTACTGACAGGTAGCTGCAAAATAATATATCCCCTTCAGCCATTTCAGTGGGTGAATATTTCAATTCTTCATTACTTTAAAATTTAATATGCACAAAAGCAGATGATTCACACTGATCTGAAAAAAGACTGCTGCAATATTTAAGCCTGGCATGACAATTAACTTAGAATACAAACAATCAAATGACCCTAATTTACACCCACTGGCATGACAATTAACTTACAATACAAACAATCAAACGACCCTTATTTGCACAACCACTGGTTTGATATCATCTAAACAAGTCCTTCATTACACATTATACAGCAAAAACAAAACAAAAATAAGCTTGTTTTAAATGTTAAGGATCATAGATCACAGCATAGTAGGTTCTAGCACAGAAGTAGCTTTGAAAATGCTAAAGAACCACTAACTTGTACAACTGATTTCAATTTTCTAGCATCTTCTCTCACAGGAAAAAGTTTTGAAACATACAATTTATTTCATCAATAATTACTTTTATGACAATGACTTTGATTATTTTAGGCATCTATTTTACTAACATACTTGCGCATAGCCCAAAGTTTTAATGACAAATTTAAGTTCTTTACACTAAAACATTTAACAAATACAGACTTTTTATTTATTCTATCCCACCATCAAGTTATCCTGGATCAGCTACAACAGTGTCTCTGTGCTCAACACCTGACTTGCCTTGGCATGATATAACAACCTTCATATGCTGCAGTGCCTAACAAACAAAACTGAACCAACTTATTTTTTTAAAATTTCCCTAACATACCTTAAAGATTACATTTAATTTTCATTACCTCTGTAAGAGAAGATTACCTCCAATAGTATTATAGCTACATTGCTGAGCACCATTTTGTTTATTAAATTGCTGCTTATCATGTATTTATATACAGTTTCAAAAGTATGCTGACCATAACTTCTGGGAAAATGAACAAAGGGCAAAATTAAACACAAATCATGTGAGTACAAAATAAGGTTATGGTAACCTAATTCTTTTTAACACTGTGGCACTTCTCAAAATTCATCTGCATATTAATTTACATAAACACTAAGCAGTAATATCTGAGAACTTAGTTTAACACAACCCTTAACTAAATTGGTTATGCAAGATGGATAGTTGACATAATGTATGCACAGGGCAGTGATGCTTTGAAATCTGGCCATAAAAATGCAATTTTGACCAGAGCTATAAATTTTACTTCAGCAATAATCTATGCAAACCTGTTCACAATTATCTCAAGCAGAGCAGAACAATTTTTCAGCAATGGAAAAAAAACCCAACAGGTTAGCAGTATAATTCAGTATAAATTTATATCTTTCTTACTTCCTGATCATGCCCACATGCTGAAAAGGAATTACAATTATGCAAAAGATTCCTTTTATTGGCACTTACCTATCCTTTAGTCGTTTTATGATAGCCTCCATTGTGATGTCCTTTATGTCTGAGTTAGTTGTGTTGAGAGGTATAAATGGCTGAAACTTAGGCTGGCACACAGATCCACTCATCGCTTCTGTATACCCATTACTATACATACCAATCTGTTCTGGTGCTGTCATTCCATAAGCAATTCCACCCACATCAGTACTAACTAATCCCTGTGTGATGAAGGGTTAATTTAAAAAATGTAAATACAGTAGTGTAATAAGTAGTACAATGCAAAACATTATGGACACATTAAATTCTCCATATCAAAACCACTGATTTAACTGGGGAAGAGGTCTTTATTGGAAGATGGTCTGATTTTAGAAAATACATTTACAATTATGCAGAGAAATTGGAAATTACTAAATGAGGCCTTAACTGGGAAGTGATCTTAATCCAAGGTTTTATAGTACATGTGTGTGTGTGTGTGTTTGTGTGTGTGTGTATGCATGCATGCAAGTGTACATGCATGAATATGCTTTTTAACAGCATGTCAGCACAATAGGTTTTATGGTGCAAAATAAAATTCAAGTTTTCAAAATTTACATGTTGATAAAGCAATAATTTGAAACTTGAGTATAGTACAAGCTAACTTCTGCTCACTTATCAAGTTACATAAAATGATGCAGATAACTAAAACCTGACATGCTAGGAAAATAAATCTGAGGGTAAATGCTGGAGAGAAAAGTACATCATTTTAAAAAGGTGGCAATATCTGTCAACTGAACCTGGCAACAACTTTGGTATGGTTCATACATTTCATCTGTAGTATTTTCTATGCACAGAAAGAAAGCACAAAAATTAAAATTTTCCATCCAATTTAAGTTCTTTCATTGTTATACCATTAAAATAGGCATGTTTGCATGTACGAATTTTCAAAAACATTCCACTCAAGAATATTACCAGATTAATTGACTGGCACATCTGAAGATCCACAGATAAACCAAAGAACACAAGATTAACTTCAACTTGAAAAAGGAATCTTTCTGGAGTTTCAGTGTCTTACTATAAGACAAAGTGAGTCAACTAACCAGATGCATAAAGTTTACTCATAGCTAATCGATAATGATTGATTTTTCATCTATTCTAATGATTAATCCACCATGTGGAGAAAGGAAATATTCCTCCAATATACTACCATTAACAATGCATTATGCTGCTCATTGCAAAGCAAAGTTTCATCAGTGTGGGGTCAAAACAAAGTGTTATTAGTCTACATGTAATTGGATTAAAGATAAAAAGGATGTAACAAACAATGCCTGAGAAAAAGATAGGTCACATGGACCTAGTTTTGATTTGACCAAGGTACTTTTGTTGAGATTCATAAATAAAATAAGATTTTGGAGTGTAGGTCAAAACCAGATCCAAGATACTGAGGTTGCACTGAAGTGAAAATCCATCAATCACTTGTGCATGAAAACCAGTTCTGGAGTAAAATGTGTTTTGTAAAACATATCTGCTCAAAATATGTTAGGAATACACCAAATATCTCATAAATCCACCCTCTTCCCTTAAGCTAATCAAAGCATCCACTGTATCTTTAGCTTGTCTTAGCAAAACAAAAAGTCATCTTTTTGCTGAGATGGAAGTAAAATGAGAGAAGACTGGTACTGTGTCATTTGTTGACTACAGGAGTCGATGTGCATGCACTTCCAAGGATGTAACAGTAAGCAGAGTTTGGGAGGATGTGCCTGTATTATGATTGTTAAGTATTATTAAAAAAAAACAATATTTTATCCCAAAAATTGGTTTCTTCTCAAATATGTTCCCAATAATATGTTAGGAGAATAGGTAAGAAGAGGAAATTACATTTAAATACTCTGAAGATGGCCCTGTCTCTATTCTCCGAACATATAAACTGCAGTTTCGAGTCATGTATGAGACATGTGCATGGGTTAGCACATGGCCAGTATGTAGAAAAGGTTTAGAGAAAAATTGTACACTGGCATATCCAGCAGATGAAGTAAACCATATCAATCCAAAGCTGTACAAGATCTGTGAAGGTAATCAGTCATGATACTGATATATATCATTCCAAGTTAGCTAAACTCTTTGGAATGAATGATCTCTGAGGTTTGTTCTGGATGATGTTGTCTCTGACTTCTATACAATGTCTTTAGTGATGACAGAAAACAGTTGTGCTCAAGTGCTGTGCAAATTGCAACCCAAACCTTGTGAGCCGATATATGTATGTGTGTGTGTGTGTGTGTGTGTGTGTGTGTGTGTGTGTGTGTGTGTGTGTGTGTGTGTGTGTGTGTGTGTGTGTGTGTGTGTGTGTGGACTTTTAATGTTGATTTAACAATTTTTCAGTCATATTGCTACAATGTCTGCAGTGGGGCAGTTTAGTGTGATGTCTACCATTGGCGCATCATATCGCAGACATGTAGCATAATGTTCCACCCAGTCACATTATCCCGACACCAGGCTGATCAGTCCTAACACTAGCCTCTTAATGCTGAGCACCTACTGAGGCTGCTGTTAGTATCGTTTTTATAAGTCTTTGGTATGACTATGCCAAGGTTCAAACCCGCGACCTCCTGCATCCGAGGTGGACGTTCTAACCACTAGGCCACCAGAACGGTACCTGATATGTGTATATATGTAAGAAATCCAGTCATGGGTTATTTCCTTGCTGGTCGAACAGATAACCCAATAAGTCAAGGATGATAAAGCCTGAGATAAAAAATACTGTCTTTTCCACATCTGAGTGATAAAGACAAGAACTCCATTTCTGATTGGATTGGTCTGCTTCAGGTACCACTTACGTGCACTGACCTGGTCCTAATGATGCCCTCGTTGAAGGAACTAAAAGATTTCAAGCCAATACAGCTCATTTTTAGCAATGAATGCACAAGCCAACATGAGAGAAACCGAACCATCATGCTCTAACTTGATAGTTGGGGTTGACTGATGAAGTGTGGATCTATCTCATTCTGCCTGCAATTGCAAGAATGACCAGGATACATGTTATACATAAAGGACAGCCAAGAAAGGCTTTAGAATGTGGTTCAATTGCCTTCTTCAAACATGCCACATTACCAGTAGATTGTATTCTGCCAAAAAGGCTAAGGCCTTCTGTCTGGACAAGTAGAAATTATCTAAAAGGTTGGACAGGTTTTCTTCAGGCCTGTATCCATTTCATAATGGCAGAACCTGTCTAAAATGTGGTACAGCTGCCCTTAATTGTGATCAGAGCTAACTATCTGAAAAGACACAGGTGGAATTAACTTAATTGTGGTATGAAGGTTTTTGGGATGAGTGAAGTGTCTCGGATTCCAACAACGGGAGAAACTCTTCATTTTCTTTTCTCTGTTTAATCATGGTGCGTTGCCTTGACCATTCTTGTACAGAAAAATATTTCTTTCAGAAAGCTTGTTTGATATGGGTCAGGTGTACAGGTTCAGTGCCCGTGTTTATAATGAGAACCGGCATAAACAGTTCCTTTTGTACGACAAGAAATGGTAGTACTGATATGGGAATCTCAATCATTAGATTAAGGAAGTAGCTGAGTATTAATGAGTATTAGGTGACATTTGGATTCACTCACTTTCTGCAAGACTAAGGTGTTCTGATGGGTAAGAATAAAGACACCTTTAGCAACACCAATCAAATTTGGGGTAAGGTGCTGACTTCCCATGCTTTTGGGCCTGTGACTGGCAAAATCAGTGTCACATGCTTGGTGTTCTATTTCAGCGCAAGGAGGCCAATGAAGCTCAATTCCAGCTGATACAGAATGGGCTCAAGACCACGAGGTGAAAAGACCATGCAGCATGAAACCGTTGATTCTATTGACAGCCCATTAGAAATATTAACCTGCAAGGGGTGTTGTGGTTTTTAATGGGATTAATTGTCAAGAACACTTGAAAAACATTAAAATTTGGAAATAAACAAGGTCAAGAAACTTGGTCTTCCTTGCCAGGAGAGTAAATTTATGACATCTGAAAAGCTGGGAAAAATTACAACTACATTTCCAAATAACATATCCTGCCATGATTGTAAGGTATTTCAATAAGGCCTTCATCTCCTATGAGTTAATATGTGTTGAGCCCTCTTGATGGAGTCAAAGCACACTCTTTTTAAGTGGATAATAGAAAAATGATCTTGAATACATTTTGCTGATGTGAGAAAACTCCAAACAATCTCACTGTCATCTAAATCAGTCTCTTGGCAAGAGCAAGACTTTTTAGCACTTCTGTTGACAAAATAAGCTGAAAGACGTAGTAGACTTCTTTTTCAGTTTTGGATGTCTGGATATGCAAGGTAGTTGATGTACTCCTAAAATTATGATTGGGTAACATTTCTGAATAAGAAATTATCTCACAGCGATCTAGTTTTAATATGACTTAGGTACACTTACTAGGATGCATCTATGCACCAATTTCATGTGTAGGTGAATAGGGTTCAAGATACTGAAAACATTACAAACTGCTGAAAAATAGGTCAGACAGACGTAGTTTAGTATGGGTAAATTAATCTTCCAGAGATACATTTACATACCAGTTTTCATGTATAGGTGAAATGGGGTCAAAGATATTGCAAATGTACTGAATGAAGCAACAAATCTACATATAAACCATCATACATACAATCATAAAGAAAAATTGGAAAAACATTATATCCCCTCCCTATTTGTTGTCACAGGGATACAAATATTGTAGACCCTAACTGATTATATCATCTGCTGGCTGCTGGTATTTACCTGCTGTATACTGACTCCTTTCCTAATCTGCTGCTCTTCCCACTCACGTTCATGTTCACTTCCTTCTTCATCACTCCCTGGGATAAAAAGTAAATAAATGTTAAAATCAAGTCACCCTAGTGTGAGGCAAGATTCATTTTATATAGTTATAATACTTAGCAACTAGTGATTTAAGTTATGTTCACAACTATGCTCACAAACTATGCATTGTTTAATGATGACACTTGTTAAGTTTAAAAAAACAACAACAAATGCATTTTTTTTATTCTGTGAAAGAAACTCAATCCTGAACTCTACAAAAATACAACTGACTTCAAAACTGATTTTAGAGTTAAAATAGGTTTAATAAAAAATTGTTTGCAACATTCAGTACAAATCCAGCCAACCAGACAGCTCTTGACTCAAACATATCACACCTTCAAGAACCAGCACTTTAAACTTGAAATGAAAGTAACACAAGTGTTGGCATTCTGTTAAATAGGAATCATAACATCAATAGTTAGTCCTTTCCCTTTTACTTTGATGTAATATGATTAATGCTTTTAATGGAAAGGACCCTTGATAAGCTGTGTTTAGATCTTATTGTTTACTTGTACTCAAAGGCAATAAAATTGTTAAACTGAACTGTACCTTTATTGCAGAATCGATCTGATGAAATTGATGCATTTTAGAAGATTGGAAGGTTTAATGTATTTTCTGAAAATTAACTGGGAATGTCACAGAATACAACCTACCAGCTGGTCATGGACTATACTATTCCATTTGACAGAACAATAAACCTGAACCATGCTCTGCTGGTGCATTCAACTCTGGCAAATCAGAGCATATTATGTTGGCATGCACCACACATTAGCAAATAGATAATACTTTAATATGATTGACATTTTAATAGCACAACAACATGTGGGGCCCTGAGTGGCCAAGTGGTCTAAAACACTCACTGTTACAGATCATTGCCATCTACTTCTGTCTGCATGGGTTTGAGTCTCAGGTTCAGCCAATGTGGGTATGTGAGAAAGCTTGCCAGTAGCTTCTCGTGGGTTGGATGTTCTTTCCAGGGTTTTCCTGGGTTCTTCCCCCACCATTAATACTGGCCGCCATTTACAGCCTATCTTGTGCTGAAAAATGGTGTTAAACCCTACAACAACAACATTAAGTTTGTTTTTTTTGGGGGGGGGGGTAGAACTAATTCCCATAATATAATACTTACCTGTCACCACTATCTTGCTTACTTCTTCCAGGATGAGATTCTCCTCATCCAAACTCATAGTTTCAGCCTTCCATTAGAGAGAAATACTAGAATTACAGAATGGAGAGAACCAGATGGTACGCATTACATTATCAGAAATAGTTTACACCCCCACCAGCCCCCCAAAAACTACATTTTAATATCAGTAATATATTACCTGACACTATTGCCTTGTTGAATTTGCCAGTCCAGAGTAGGCCTGATGGCCTCAAAAGTTTGGCATAAAAATAATATATTCACCCCTACAGTTTCCACCACTTTAAGTTGGCAGCAGATTTGGCCACATTTTGTGCCATAACTATTGGGTCCAAGGCTCTTGTGCACCAAAGACCTTCTTCTCCCAGATGCTATGGACAGCAGGAAACGTTTTAAAGTTAAAATTTTTTGGAAGCTTCCCCAGTCAGTCAGAAAACTAAGCAGTGAAAGTCCCAACTTTGTTGACTATATTATACTATATTCTCTTGTGGAATCACTCTGAAAGATGGGAAGACAAAAGTGAACAGATTATCCTGCCTTAGACTGAAGGTATCCACTGCCCAGGCCCTCGGATCTGAAACTGAGGAGAAATAAATGGGGATCTAGTTGCTCAGTCCCACCCCCACGTACCAAGCCTGAACTGGAACTCTACTACAGATTGGTGTAGAGACCATTCCATGAGGACTACGCTGCCTCTCATTGAAAACTGACTGCCACAATATTTTTCTTGCCAAGAATATGGAGTACTTGTAGGGCATTCACTTCCAAGGCCACCCAGCAAACAGGTTCCAAATCTCCATGCAATGTGAAGGAGATTGTGTACCTCCTTGCTGCCTGATGTGCATGGAGGTACACTTCCACTGACATGTTGTCACAGATGACCATCACATAATAACTCCTTACTTGGTTGACACACCCCTGTAGGACTAACAATACAACCCTCGTTTCTAAATTGTTATGTCAAGAGTAGCTTCTTCCTAGACCATGAACCCTAGAGAACTCAACCCAAATCTGGCATGTCCTTGCACGGATAAAAGTGGGGCTTGAAATTAGAAAACCTCTGGGTACAGGCAAGACCAGGAGTAGTTTCTGTAGGAGGGAAAAATGGGACTTGCAGGCATGTATCCTGAAGGTTGATTGCCCAGTCGCCAGGCCTTATGACATTCCTGACTGAGATGGTAGTCTCCAGCTTGAATGTTTTTTTTTTTTTTTGAGGAAACAAGTTTAAGGCAGAAAAATCGATAAGCTGAACTTACTGCCTTTTTTGGCAGACCAGGAAAATCCTCCAGAAAAAATCCAAAGACTGATCCTTTGCCACCTTTCGTACTGCGCCCTTCTGCAGAAAGGCGTGCAGCTCTTCCATTAACTGAACCAGTTTTGACTGGTAAAAAAGAACAGAGATCCTTGCAAGAGGAGTATGTTCCCAGAAACATGCCAGTATCCTTTCTTTATTATTGACAGGACCCTCATATCTTCTGTCATGCTTGACCAAACCTACAAAAAAAAAGGCTAGCTGTGCACCCACAGGAGTCCCAGGAGGGATGTATGTCAGGAGATGGTCAAAGTCCTTACAGCCTCTCCCTGCCTTCCTTAGGAATGGGAAACAAGTGCCCAGACTTCCTCCTTTGAACCTTTGTGATGGGTCAGATGGAAACTTGAACTGACTTTGTTTACTTAACTATTTAGGCCTCCTCCTTTGAGGAAGGTCTAGAGGGTCATTCAGAATAAGCACACTTCCTGACTGGGTTTCAATGGGCCTGGAGTGGATGTAAGGGACATATGTTGTTGGTCCCTCTGGTCCTGGGATGCCATGAAGGGAATATGACTGCAGAAGAGCATCTCTGCCTCCATGTGCAGATCTCTAATTAGATTCTGACTGCTGGACATTCAACATGTCCAGAGCAACATTCTTTAGGAAGTGGAGCAGCTCCACCGATAGTGCCATAAACATTGACAAAGCACATCTGAACATTTTAGCATCTGCCTCCAGCAAGTGCTGCAGTGGGGCTGGAAACAAAGATTCTGACTTCAGACGACTGAAGGAGGCTGCTGAACAAAGATGAGCCTTAAACTGCAGCAGCAACACTGGAAGGGGGAGGGGGAGGATTTAAGGGGCCAAGAGAGTGAACCCTGTAGATTGACACTCAAAACTGAAAGGACATTACCAGTAGAATGATTGGTATGGGTTCCACCGTGCGAGGTGTGATGAAATGGACAGAGCTATCAATAAGATCACCAAAAGGGTTCACAGTCAATGGTCCCATATACATGTATGCAGTACGAGTGACTAATTTATGGTTGCTGGGCATGAAGTACAGATGACTGAACGGCTGACATGCTGGTTGGCATTGCATGGTATTTCAGTATGATATAATGGATCACTGACATCTGGTAAAAAAAACACCGAATCCCAATTTACAGGCCTGATGGCCATGCTGGAGGACTTGTGTACACTGGGCTGCCTACTTCCTGCACCAGGTGACACATCTGTAGCTGTAACAATAGCATAAAAGACCGAGGACAGTGAAACCGCGATGCCCAGTTCCTTCAATTCTATGGATCGAATAGTGTCATATAGAGTTGTATATGTCAGTTTTAGTTGGGGGGATAGGGGACAGAAACAATGTCCACCACTAAATTCGCAAGTGGTTCCGTCTTTAGGGTGTTGACTCAAAACATCTGACTCATCTGTGCAAGATTTGCCCCTTTCCTCTGTTTTCCAACTTATTCCACAGGATAGTTGAACACATAGCCACTGATCAAGTTGCACATACACTACAAGTCCCAGATAATGTGCATTTTGTGCAGGCGAGGCACATGTCATGTGTGTTAAATCTTTTACACTTCAAACATTTTGTTGGTGTTAAGAAGAAATGACAGGAATAAATTACTAAAATAATAATTCCATGTTAATTATATGCAAAACCAGCACCCATTAATAGCTGAATGCACAAAGAACAGACTGAGTGCAAAAACATGAACAACATGCATCCACAATGGTGTTGGAGCATGTGGTCAGCATAAATTAAGCCCACAAATGTGATGAGTTCACATAAAATTGGTCATGTATACCACCTGTAGTAGAAGCCTTCATACACAATAAAAAACCAAATTCGAAAATGGTTGGTTGAAAAAAATGGACAAAAAAACGAGGATTTTTTGTGAGGTCAACAGCACAATGTTGCCTGCACCGTAGCAAAAGCTTAAAACTGTAACAGCTGACAGAAGCAAGGGGGAGGTAACGAGCAGGAGTTACTGCCCTGATTTATGTAATGTTAACAGAAATGTAGATTTTCATCATTTTGGGAAGGCTGGATTCAGGAGGTAGCAAGGCCAAGAATGTTTCTATTGATGCTTCAGTGAGCACTCAAACCAGGGAGAAACTATTGTTTGGTCAGAAACACATGAATGCTGACTGCAGACAGCAGGTCACCATTACACATTTTTATAGGAAACTTGCAGGGGATAAATTAGAATGATCATTGTGAACAGGTGACCATTAAAACAGGTTGGACAGCACTTGATAATTATTTAATTCTACAATTGATGAACCAAGGGGTTTTAAATTTTAAATGGGTTGTGATAATTAACCAATGAAGGCAAAAATGTAATAAAACTACTGCTGAAGCAAGTACTAAAATAAGTTCCAAAAACAACAAAAGGAAATACTTACTCTATCACCAGGTAAAGGGGAATAGTAAAGAGCACTGCTTAAATTTAACATGGTGCAATAAAGTCCCCTAAACTAATAAGAGATCTAAAATCCCAACTTAAGTTTACAAGGACTGAGGGTATAATGACAATTACTACTGAAAATAATTTGCCAAAATAAAAATTAAAACATCAAAAGAAAGGCAATTTTCACAGAGAAAATTTCACATCTTAGTGATAAGGCATCCAAGGGAAAGAGGAAGTATATCCCATATCAGCATATGATGCAGTCAGACTGGTTCTGGGTTCCCTCTGTTCTAGAACTTAGAACATTCAATCGAATGGAAGGTTGAAACTATGAACATGGAAACGGGGACTCTATTCAAACATTAAATCTACATGGCAAATGGAATACAGTGTCTTCTCTAGTGACATTTCAAGGCAAATGAACTGACCTGCTCCAAGCAGAATTTGAAAACGCATCCTTCTAATTGTGAGCTTGGCATGCTAACTCCTAACCCACTAAAGATCTTTTCAGGTTGTAACGTTTTCAAATTATAAGTTTTAAGAATAGGAGGGGATTTTCTTTTACCATGCTCTGCTGCCAGAAAGTCATCCTTCATCTTCTGTCTTTCTATTGCATGAGTGTTGATAGTGAAATCTATCCTCCCTTCTTCATCGTCACTTTTATCATTATCATCATCTCTGTTGAAAACAATGAAAAAAAATTTCATTTTCAAAATTGGAAAATCCTAAGATGGGCTAATAGTTAAGAAAGCAGGTTTTCATGAATTGCTTTAAGAAAAATAATGCACATTCTTCCGTGATCTTCTATACTAAATAAAAGTTTGGAGAAATGACACAACTTTTCACAAACTGAAGAAGTAGCACTCATCAAAAGTACACAAAAAAACTGCAAACAAACTAGCACAAATGAAAATAGCTGGGATTTTAAAAATTCTTCTCAAGAGTCTTTTCCAGCAAATACAAAGAGAATTACTACAGATGCCCCTCACTCTCACTAGCTTATCTTACAAGAACCCCATGTAGATTCTGAAACGTGTGAAAATCAAGTGCTACAGCTCCCTAAATGATGCAGAACACTAACAACTGACCTCAACCAAGGCCTTATTAGATTCAAATTACCATATCATATTTTTTTGAAGTTCAACAATAGTCAAGTAGACAATCATGTGGAAGGCAGACAATCAAACTCTCATCCATATCAAACTGCATAGCGAATCTGATTGAAATCCAATTATATTAAATGGTGTTACTATGTGGGTGGCCCTGAAAATCAAGGATTTTACTTCCAATAACAACAGTGAAAAATGTCAACAACCAAACCCAAAACAAAGTCTCATCAATATCATGCAGCATACAAAATTTGATTGATATCCATTATTAATCATGGCATTTGCTGTGCAGAAAAGAGAGTGGGTCAAACAGTCAGGAGCTATTAATCTGCTAAAGGACAACCTGAAGACTGACAAGGAACTAGGTTTCACCCATACCATGCTTTATAGTAAAATTTGATTGAAATCCAATAATAATTAAGGGAGCTGTAAACAAAAGTTATTGTGTGGAAACAAAAGTGGGTGGGTCAGACAATCAGGGGCTATAACTGCTTAATATCTAGCTTCACAATGAATCTTTTAATAACTAAGGGAATCATCAAGTGGTACAAATATAAGTGGGTCAAAAAATGAGGGGATATAACTCTGCCAAATGATGACACAGAAAGCTGAATATCAAAATTGGCCATCAATGTTGAGCTGCATACCAAAATCTAGTTAAAACTCAACAATAATTAAGGGAGTTATTGTGTGGAAACAAGTGTGTGATGGATGAACAGGCCAAATTTTATGCCCCTATCCTTTTTCTCTGAAAAGATGATAATAAAAATCTTGAATTGTATTTATTTCTCAGCTTAAAAAATCCTTGATGGACTATTGACCCACAGGCTAAAAATTAAAATATGCAGACCAGAGCATCCTGGCCAAAGACTATTAAATCTATGCCTTTCTTACCTTACAAGACGTGAAGCATTCTTCTCAAATTTAACTGTATCATCAATAGGAACATAATCCCCCAGTTCTCTGGCCATCTGACGCTGCTTCCTGATTGCATGGATCATGTTGGCATCTGGGATCTCTCCTCCTGTAAATAAGACAATATAAAATTACTAATCTACCAGAGGTTAAATATATATGTAATTCAGGCTTCAAAAATTTTTTTTACTGGTGGTGGGGAGTGTAAAACTAGCAATAATTACATAATACTTAGCTGCTACCATTGCACTGCTACCCTTTTCCAAGACTAATCCCCAGTCCAAGCTAATAATTCCTAATTAGTATTGGAGGGCGAGACCTGAAAAGAACATTATCCTGATTTAACTCTTCAGTCACAGCCAACATACAGAATACCATCCAGTTTTTCCTTGGATCGAGACTACGGGACATCAGAATGGGGTCAGAGGATAGAATCTTTGCAAAAGTAAATGGTAATTATTACATAATTTAGTTTAGTTTATTCTACAAAAATGTTCATTTTTAGTTTAGTTTTGTTGAAGTTTAACCTACTAATCCAAAACAGATAGGTGTTATCGTGTCTCAGATGCAATCCATTCACAATGTTTGGTCATAGTTCATTACATAAGACTAGAGTTATTCTGCACAAACTGTTGTTCTTCTTGGACTCCTCTGACCCTGATGTGACCTTGTCACCCTAAAATCAATTGCTGCCTTACTTGTCTCAAATGCAAACCATCATCAAAATTTTGTACATGTATGTGGTACATAGCTTAATTAGCTGTGATGGTATTGTGTTTCCTTCTTTCAAAGCTGTGACCTTGACCTATGACATAGTGACTTAACTGTCTAGTAATATCTTATCATTTATATTTTACTAAATAGCAACAAATTTAAGTAATGTGTGATATCAGAATTCTAAAAGCATGTAAAATGGCCATTACACAAATATCCAACTAACATTAATCCATTATCCCCTACTACAATGGTAACTACTTGTACTTGCTGTGTATAAGTGGTGCAGTTAACCTACTTTTCATGATTTTTACTGGTTGAATTTGACTATGACCTTGAAACATCCACTGAAGGAAAAATCAGGAATGATTGTGAAGATGTCCCATCCCTAAAAAACTAAAGAGAGTATAAATATAACATTACTGGCAGAACATACACAGACTAGAGATCACTGACAGAACCAGCACCATTTCCGCCAACAAATTCAAACTCAATTGTACATAAATTTTATTTTGTTCCTGGCAATTTTTGTCAACTTTGTTTAGGATTATTTCTTTGTCTTTAGAAAATCAGACTCAATTTCATAGAATTATATATTAAGTAATCAATTACTGATAACATGAGAACCAAAATTTGAATGTAAACCCCTTTTTCACTAATTTGCTTTACTTCAGCACATTACATGAAATTTATACCATTTGTTAATAACTTCATTAAGAACTCTGTCAAATTTCAGCATAACTGAAGGAATACAAAGGAAAAAAAAAATACAGCAAAATTCTTTTAAGTAACCATCTCTAAAAATAATTCAGTCAAATATTTTCAGCAATGATAAAAGGCACTTAGAAGGCTCTCATTGCTCTAGGTGATCCCCCTACCTGTGCTGTAGGCAACTACCTAGCTTCTTGGTGTGGGATAACAAATTATAAAGCATACATACAGCAACTGACAGGATGGATTCATGACAATAACCGTCACCTAATGCGGTCCTCAGGGTTGTTTGAATTTGAGCCCCTGCTTTATAGTAGTGTAACTAGGCAGCCAACAGTACAGAATACTTTCACAGATTGTTTGAAAACACATCAAATGTAAGACTCTTCAATTATATGCACAGATGGACAGGCATCAAATATCTCCATTTTTAACATCAACTTTACATGAGAAAAATTAGCATTTAATACGAACTTTTCATCATCTTCTTCAAGATGTCATCTTCATCACTTTCTTCATCCAAAGCTGCAGCTTCATCTCCATTCAGTGTTCGGAACTCCTCCCGTAATTGCTATGAAAAAGGTGACCAAAGCATAAGGACTAGATTTGCAAAATAAACCTCCAAAATAGAGCAGTATTCAGAGAATATAAATACCCTGCCTGACTTTTGTAAAACCTTGCAAAATTACTGCAGCTGGAACTAAATGTCATATTGACCTACCTTTTCTGCAGGAGTATGACAACATTCACACACTGTACAACTGTGCAGGCAAAAACTGCATGAGAAACTGACTTAATTGCAAAACAATATCACAGTGTGATGTGTTAGATGGGTGAACTGAGAGAAGGCCAAAAGTAACACAAGACTATATGTATTTTACTTCCACATAGCTCAGCAATGGAACAAACACAGAACAACATTTACTGCACAGCTTGAAGTTACAGATCTACAGTGTCAGGAAAACATACAAATAGAAATATGTAATAGAATTAAAATGGTAAGCTTTAAAAATTGCTTATAGAAGTTTTATAAATATGGAGCAAAAAGTACATTATTTAGTAAATGATATTTTTCTGCAATTATTTACTGGTGTTTAGGAAAAAAAAAAGCTACAATATCACTTGAATCTAGGAAAGATGAACATTTTATCTTTCCCATCCATATACCAGATATTTAAAGGAAAGCAATACTTACACATTACCTCCCCTTTCAACCACTAGGTGGCTACCCATCAACCATAAGTTCATCAGGTTAAGCTGAGTATTACGTAAGTGAAGAATCTCACATATGCAGGGTGGTGTGTTTGGGTTTAATAGTAATTTAACTAGGGCAACTGTTGTAGATACATAATTTACTAAATAAAATATACTTTCTCTGTCTAATGTATTTCCTGATCACACTGGATAGTAGATTAGGTAATAGGAGAAAATGCAATAGCACCCAACCTCAACTAATGGTACCCTTGGAAGAAAAAAATAGCTGAAGTCAATATATGAAGGATGAGCCACCCTAACATGACAGCAGCACAACTGAGTCACGTAAAAAAAATAACATCAATACATGGATAATAGAAACTATGGTCTTTTACTCAGAAACAACTGGGTGAAACCAGTAAAAGTGCTAAATCCATGCATTTGGGGATGTTAGTTTTGACATAAACTGGTCTGGTGGTCAATCTGGGCTGCAATCTTGCCACCCACCAGATATAATTCTCATCGTTGTGACACTAGATATTGGAAATAGAAACTCTGGAATTTTGACTGTACATGCCAGCTGATGGCTTCTATATTTTGAATGAAAACACATCAAACATACCAATTCCACAAATCACTTGAATTTCTTGACATGAAATTTTCATAAGACATATCTGGTTGTGTGCAACCTCAGGGTATGCATGATACATAACCCATATCAGCCATGATGTTAAGACTTGAGAAGTTCGACCCTCTTTTTCCAGCCTTCACAGGAAGAAAGAGATGTTGGACTACACAAGTCTCCTCTGTGTGTTTCAAGTAGTGCTTGGAGCAAGGACCAAGTCTTGTACTGTCACCTAATTTTGATATATCAGTGAAAGTGAGGGAGTGGATGACCACTTTTTGGCTGCCCACCGAAAGCTTTGGTTTGCTTTGCTTTTTTGCTTTATGGCACAGCAACACAAGTAGATTATTTAGTTAAAAGGCAACTGGAGTAAAGTGCCTTGCCCAAGGACACACCACAGTAGCTGACCCAGGCTGGTGCAATGTTAGGATTCAAACCTCCACCCTTTCGGTTTTGAGTCCAGCATGCTAACCACTAAGCCACTGTGATTCCCACCCACTGAAGGCAACCAATGCTTAGATAAGAAGCCACAGAGCACCATTAAGACCAAAGAACCATCTAATCTGAACTGGAGATAGTTTCAGTCCAACAAAATGGCATGCAAACTATTCACTATGCATGTCGAAGCTATAGCTATCAAATTTTTTGGGGGGGAATTGAATTTCCAATGGGTTTTGGCTAAAGGCTTGAATTTATCTGAGTTGAGCCAAATCAAAACCCATAAATGATTCCACTAGAATGATTCCACTAGAACCAATTCTATGACAATTCTATTGACTGTACATGCCAGCCGATGGCTGAGAACTACTTGAAACACACAGAGGAGACTTGTGTAGCCCAACATCTCTTTCTTCCTGTGAAGGCTGGAAAAAAAAAGATCTAACTGCTCAAGTCTTAACATCATGGCTGATATGGGTTATATATCATGCATACCCTGAGGATGCATACAACCAGATATACCTTATGAAAATTTCATCTCAAGAAATTTCAGGCGATTTGTGGAATTAGTATGTTTGATGTGTTTTGATTCAAAATATTATAGAAGCCATCAGCTGGCAAGTACAGTCAATAGAATTCTCTGCACATAGAATGTACATAGCATCATATGGTCCTACCTCTAACAGTTTCTTCCCTTTGTCAACATGGTGCGCATATGTCTATATATATATATATATATATATATATATATATATATATATATATATATATATGTATGTATATATATATTCATGTATGTATGTATGTATGCATGTACATATGAAAAGCAGAAGAGCTTATTTTCATTAAGTGAATTTGAGCAAGGGATGTTTTCAATGGAGAAATGTTATGTTCTCAGCTCTTCATCCTCTACTATTCTATCTGCGGCGAACCACAGTAGTTTTGTCTGAAGAACATCAGACCCAAAATTTTCAATTGAGAAATGTTATGTGCTCAGCTCTTTATCCTCTACTGTTCTATCTGCAGGGAACCACAGTAGTTTAGTCTGCAGAACATCAGACCCAAAGGTTTGGGTTTTGATACCTGCCCAGACCAGCCCAGGTCAGCTCTGTCTGCATGTCCTTGGAAAAGGCACTTACCTCTCATTTCCTCTACATGATACATGCAATATGTCGAAACTGCATTAGAAACCAACCAATGAATCCAATTATCCTATCTGCAAACTTTGATACACCTCAGTTTTATCAGGTTATCTAAACTAATAAACCACTCTGGATTTAAGGTGATCAGGATCCAAATTGTTTAGGAGTAAATTAGTATAGCTGGGAATGCTGCACAATTTCAAAACATTTCCTAATGGGACAGGGAGGCCCTTTTGGCTCTTGATGACCCCAAACTAAATCTCTATAATTATCTGCAAACTATCCTAACAGACCTGCACACCCCAACATGACCTTCTCAGGATGCAGTCAATTTTTTTCTGTATGGCTGACCAGGTTTCAGTAAGGTGTAACACAAAAATATCATGTACTGCTATTGCAAAGTTGGAAAACATTCATTTAAAAGTTCAGAAGTTATATCTGAAATTGATGCAGTGACATTAAACATTATCTTCAGCTAAAACGTTTGTGAGTAAACTTGGGACTTAATTACCACAGTACAGTTTCACAAACTGCAGTTCAAAACCCTACGAAGCTCAATGGTTTCCTGGATCAATTCGATGTACACCAACACATGATGTCCAATAAAGATAACTGTTGACCTTTCTCCTCCCCCCTCCAAGAATGTGAATATTTCTTTATATTTTTCTGTACTACTGAAATTTTTTTTAAGAGGACACTTATTGTTCCTTTTGTCTTAAACATGTTGCTTGTTGGAAATCCTATTTAGAACATTCTACAAGCAAGAGATTGATCAGGTAGATGTTTTGCATGAAAAATATGTGCAGTCTAAAGTATCTCAGGCATTCCTCTGAAGTCAGTCTGGTTCCCTGACAAACTCCACTGAATATTAAATCCAAATCAGCTGCGGAAAAGCCAGCATCCAGAGTTTATCGCAACAATATTTCCATAATCTTTGCTTTTATTCCTAAGTCGATGTTTTAAGTGTCGCTTCCAAAAGACTTTCTGCTATAAGTGATAGCAGGGTTGCCCTTTAAGTGCTGCTTTAGGTCTGTAATCTCTCTTCTAGATGGTGGTGTTTTTGTTGCTGTTGTGGGTTTAAAACCATTTTTTAGCACAAGATAGGATAAATACTTTGTGGCCAGTATATCTGGTGGAGGAAGAACCCAGAAAAACTCGGGGAGAACCACTGACCCTAGCAAACTTTCTCAAATACTCATCCTGACTGACCCTGACATATGAACCCACATGGACTGAGGTCAGTGTTCTGTAAAGGCGAGGGCCATAGACCACCAAGCCACACATGGCCTCTGTAGTTAGTGTAAATCAGATTATGTGAAATTATACAAACTGAAATGCACATACAAGAGCAGGGTAATACAGTCCTTACATTTTCTTCTAACAACAAGAAAAGAATCAGTTGGCAGGTAAATCAGTACAGTCGAGAAGGGAGATTAAATTCACACTACCATATTTACAGTCTATTCTTGGAAAAAGCACAACCTGAAACACTCAATATTATTTGTTTTAAATAATATTTTTAATGCACAGTAAGTTTTGGGACACTTTTGCCGTGAACTTCTTCCATGGGCTTTCTTTGTTTAATCTGATATGACTAGTTACTTATCATTATTAAGACCCAACATCCCTAAATGTACAACTGGAAGTACTATCCAACCACTCAAGTCCAATACTGATAAGGAAAATTAGAATTACATTGCTGAGTACCTTATTTGGCCAGGTAAGGTCACTTGCACCGTAAAAATGACAATTCAATAGTTATGAAAACACAATGATTACTGTGACCAGCAGAATAACTATTGTCAAGAACATGAAAATTACATAATTCATTGTTTAACTCAATAGTGGTTTTGATTTTAACAATCAATTTTGAGCAACCTTTATTCAAGTATGGTAGTCGAAAATTCTGCATAGGTGAAACAACACTTTCTGCTATCTGTTGACTTGTTTTCTTGTGCCTTTCGATCTATTTGTTTTAAAAAAGCCCAAGAATAAATGTATTTATGACATCCAAATAATGCAAAGTTTTGAGTCATATTTTCAGATCTACTAAGTTTTGGAACAAGGAAATAAATGTTATCTCTTCCTATCCCAAGATGTATGGTAATTATGGCTAAAATGTATGTGACAGTTGAGGAATTTTATATTATAATACATCACTAAATCATAGAGAAAATACACTCAAATAATAATCTATTACAGAGTATTGTGCAAATATATATTCCACTACAAACATGCACAACATACTGTTCCTTCTGAACTGTCAACATATCTCAAGTTATTTCCACTTATCTAATAAGAAAAAGACTATATTTATCTGCTACTGTTAAGAAACAGGAAAATGACTTGTTTGTGACAAAGCTGTTTTTCAAATACTTGAATGAAGTGGTTATACGTAATTTTTTAACAATGCTTTTCTGCTGTAAATTGTTCATTAAAGAAAATCTTGAATACCTTTTACTTCATCAACATTCTTTGAGCATATTTTTTACATACTTGATTTTTATAACATATACATCTGGTGCATTATTACCCTAATTTTCCTTTCTGCCTCTTCATCGGAGTCTTCTTTCTTTACAGGTGGAGTGACAGATTTCTTCAGGCCATCGGTAAGATCAGAGGAATCCTTTACCTTGTGTGTCTCCTCTACCTGTTTCTCCTTCTTCAACTGCTTGGCTATCTTCTTACTGTAGCTGGACTTCTTGATTTTAAAAATCTCCACATCTGAAATAATGCAGCATTTAAACAGCAAGATAAAGTAATGAACAATGAAGCCACTCAAAAAAACTTTCTACATAAATTCTTCAAAATCAAAACTGAACTCTGGAAACTACCAATCAGTTTTGAAAACAATGAAAGAAATTATTCAGAGAGTGATTACAATTTTGTTCTCCAAATGTTACCTAATCATAAGGCATTTGAAGAATACATCAGCAGTGAATGGCCCATTATCTGATTCCCTAAAGTAAGTGAAGCAGTTAAGAAATATTGGTTTTTTAGCAACCTCCGCTCTTACAAATTCACTGAAAGTTGAGTGGATGCATTGTTGTAAAGCCTGGTACATTGCTTCTATAGGTCCCACCAAATCAAACTACACTCTTTGGGAAGAGAGTCATATCTGATCCCCATCTCATAGATTGGTTATCATTAGTTCTGGAACAGTTAAGCTTGAATACTATGCTTGTGGTATTGTCCTAACCTCACGAGCCAATATTCACATGAAACTAATTGGTCTTGGTTTGTTTTTTTTTTATATGCAGAGTGAATAACTGAACAAGATGAATAAAACTGATTTTACCAACACTGTACATACTTAAAATGAACCTGTATATACTTAGGATGCCAATGACCTGTAGAACTGGGTGATGATGCAACTGATGCCAATGGACAATCAATGTGCAAATATGTGAGTGTAACAGCAACATTGTGTACTTCTTTAGGCTGACATGGAGTACCTGGAAGAGCTTACCCAAGCACACACTAATTATCCACTGGCCCCAGAAGTGCTGTTGATATCCCTTGAGTGGTTGTCATTGTACTAGTGTGAACTCAACGATGAATCATGGAGAGGGTTACAAGGGCAATTTTGCTGGATGCACCAAACTGGTACCAAACCTGCACCAGAAACTCAACTATGCTGTCCACATATTGGCCCTAATAGCAGATGCTAACAAGAAAAAGTTAGTAATGGGATTGTTTCTACAACAATCAAGTAGAATTCACTGACACATCCACAACAATAAAATTCTCCAACAACAGTGAAGGGATCTGACCAGGAAGAGACAACCTAATGTTCATCAAAGATACACCTGTGTAACAATTCTTGGAAAAAAACGATCACTATACAAGCAATGGCATAATCAACGTAGTTATAAGTTAACACAGTGATAAGCTCCTGCAAAATTAAATATTACTCGGGAAAATATTTTCAGTGATTGTACGGCATTTGTATCAGTGAAGATCCTTGGTTAGATCTATATGTAACACCCAGGCAGCAATGTGTCTGGACAAGGTCTGCCTGTTGAACAATTTATCTCTGTGGTCACATTATTAATAGAAATACGATGTCTCTCAAAATTACAAATGAGAAAAAATAACTGAAGCAGAACAACAGCTGCAAGATGAAATCACCAAGAGAACTGCCATACTAATAAAAGACAACAATGTGTGTGTTGTCAAAGGTGCAATTTGTGGACTCCTGGCTGTGATGGGAATCACGATCGCAGTAACTATCATAAGCACTCCAACTGGATCTGTCATCGGAGCCATATTAATAGTGGTCAGTATTGTGGGCAGTGCTGGCTAAATAATTTCATTGCGGCAATACAAACAGCTTCCCAAAGCTGTCTCAATACAATTACTAAGATGTACCTCATAGCTAACAACACTAAACCATTACCACAACTGACTTTAGAGATGGTGCTGGCTGAAAAGGAAAACTTCCGAACACACAAATATGAAACATGGGCACTAACAGAGGCAAAACTAAAACAGACAAATGATCTGCATGGAATAAAAACTGAGTAAGCAGCAGGGCAACTGTGGGGCTGTTCACAGCAAACTCCCACACAGACTAGTGTTCATATGTGCACGCACATTTTACCATGAGGGTGAAGTGACTGGGGGGTGGGGCAGAAGGCTTTAACTCGCATCAATAACTAATGTCTCATACTCCAACTATATAACTACTAGTACAGTTAGTGATTGTTCTTGAAATAAATATGCTGAGAATTACATGTCCTTTAATTTTTTTTACAAACATAATAGACTTGTATTTGACAATTTTATTTTCTACACCAACATTAGAAAGGGTTATTTTGTTAGTACCACATTACCAATGGACTGCTGATGTCATATGCATGTAGCCTGTGATTGAATGGTCACATGGTAAAAGTCATTGCAAATGGTGAATGCCAGGTCACCTGTCATCTTTGCCAGCCAAGGTTCCGATGTGTTAACCCTACCTACACTTTGGTGGATCAATCAGATATTTCGGTGCTTGGGGTCTGTGAATTTCACTGGATGCAAAACAAAATCAAGTTGTTCATATCTGAACACTGTTCCTACATGATCAATACAAGGGGAGCACACAAATGGAATGGACTTATCGATAAGTAATTTTCCACTGTCAATCCTTGTATGTACAAATACATCATTTACCTCAAATAAACTTGTAACGGCTTCTCTCTGGTATGTAGTCATACTTTCGATGTTAAAAACCTTACAAAGTATTCTTTTGAAGTCCATTTTGCCTTCGCCATTTCTGGCCAATGTACAAAGTAACAATGCACTGCTGTTACATGCTATTGGTTATGATTATTTGGCATTATATAAGAAAGAAGACAACTCATGAAATCCAACAGATCTCACTATGACAAAGCACTCAAATATCTAATTGATCTCAAAGGTGTAGATAGGGTTAACACATTGGAACCTTGGCTAATGAAAATGATCATCTCTCAACAAATTAAAGATAGAAAAAAATGTTATACTCTCAATTTCTGAGAAGATAAATCATCTTCCAATCATTTTCTAGCATGCAGGGCTTGATGTTAAGATTGTCAAAAGTTTGCTAGGGCCAGTAGCAAAGTGGCTACCCTATGCTGACACTGCAGAGTCAGCAAATTCCAATGTTTCAACAGCCAACGTGCTCTGACCCCCATACCCCAATATAAATGTAGAAAGATCTAAAATGGAGGAGTAAGGGCCAGATGAAATTTTGACTACTAAAGGATGCATACCTTTTTATATATTTTTATTAGAATGTCAGTTGCTCCGTAACCTAGTTGTTGTGTAAATGGAATTTTTATCTTGCAATTTCGAAAAGATGCTTCTATAATTTAATTTCATACAATCCTTGGTAATGTTTTAAATAGATCATATAATACTAATCATTTATTATTCTAATTACTGATTCATTATTTGATTAAAAGTTAATTTTCTTTTATTCTTTATCTCTAAGTATGGTATTTTATTAAATCTGATGGATTTGTAAATACTTTTCTTGCTGTCTAACAGCCTATACATCACATTCTGTTCTGTTCTATTGACAGATGTCTTAAACATCTTTTATAAACTTAATCTTGTGATTTTGTACACTAAAATACATGTTTACGGTTATTTTAAGATCCAATTTAGACTTATAATTTCTGATTTTATTGTTTCATTGAACTTTCAACAATTTTAAAATCTGACTTTTTTTTTCATTTTTAACAATAAAAATAATTATAAATAGTGGCAATTCATTTCTATTAAATATAACCAATGTTAACAGCAAATACTGCTGACCAAACAAACTTCGTGTCTGTCCTTGATTCATGCACCCCATTTCTTGCGACCTTGCATGCTTGTTTTGGAGATCCTAGTGTCAGCAACAGGGTCAATATCTTTCACATATTCAGCAAAATAAAATTTAAATACATATTGCAATTAAAGTTAAAGAAAACACAATGTAAATGTTCAATTTAACTAACATCGCATCTGCCACAAATCTGTAGCCCTGGAATGAGTGTTAGCTGTTCAAGTCAGGGCCAATGTTCACAAGCTGGTTTTCTTGACCTTTTAATTTGCAGGAAACCCACAACAAAGATTTTTATGACAGCAAAGGCAATGCAAAAACTTGGTTGCTTCAACACACACTTTTTACATCATGTTAGGAAAAGAAATCTAATGGAAAACAATACAGAATGTAAATTTTCATTGAAATATCTGAATATGAGGGGAAAAAAAAATCTTTATTATGAAATATCATGAAAGAAAGATCTTTTAAAAATTTGCTACGTCTTTACATGCGATAATTTTATCAAAAGGCTGAAAGTAAATCAAATGAAAAAATGCATCATATCTTTTCCTTTGATATTTTTTCCTCATTATTTTAAGGTGTTATATTGCTGTTAATATGCATTTGAATGAAATATATCACAGATGCAAATATTACAGTATGGGGACATCATAAACAATCAATTTATATGTGATGTGGCATTTATTTCAGGGGCACAAACCTTGGATGTACTTTAGAAAATATACAAATTTTTGATATGCTTGAAAAAAAAAAAAAAGATCTGGCAATGAACGTTTTTAAACTAAGAATAAATGAGGCAGATGTTGAACAATTTCTAAGGCCATTTTAATAGTTTCATGCAATACAATAAGTGAAACAATTCCCGTTAAGAGCATCAACCATGGCACGTATAGGAGACAATAGCATGCATAGAAATACCTAGTCCTACAATGCAAGACCTCAACCCTTCAGTTGGCTGAAATGCGATGAAAGCCAGGAAAGCCAAAAACCAGGTTAAACTTAAATATACTTCTTTAACGAAATGAATAAAAAATATATTAATATTGAAAAAAGTGCTTAGCTTTGTTTTGTTCAAGATTCTTTTCATCCTTTTAACTGATTTCGGTATTCCTGGCTTCCATTGCATTCCAGCCAACTCAAATGTAGGCCAACGGAACATGAAACATTTTCATTTGCTTGTGTGGGAATTTAAATTTATTAGGTAAAAGACATCAGAGTAAGTAAAGTCTGACTAAAACATAATAAACTTTAATTTGTAGAAAAGCGCCACTAAGGGATGCCAAGTGCGAGATATTCCTGAAATTTTGACATATCGCTCCGATGCTAAATGACATCGGAACAGGCTACACAGCGCCGTGATTTGGGCAGTAAGACATCGACACCCAAAATATAAATATCAGGGTGGAGGTCTTACATTGTAGAACCACAGGAGTCTGCAGTTTTATCAATAAAGCACGACGAAATTTCTGACAACATGAAATCACCTTATCGGTATTATAAATTAACACAAGGAATGCAAGCGTGACCACAACCCTCCGCTCGATTCGACTTTTCTCACGCGTCTTTTATCGCTTCAGAATCACAAGAAGACTGAAAAACTACACATATCCATTCAAAAAACAGTAACGTACCAATGCATCACTCTCGGACAACCATCGCATGAATCCAATCAGGCGAATTAATCTTTACTTTCACCATTACGGTCACAAACACTGTCAAACAGAACTCATTGCAGGAAGTAGCGCATTTCTACCAGTTTCTACCCTGCAGTAAATATGCGTTAGGGTCTAATAACCGTTCCGAACACGGCGCAGAATCGGTTCTCTTTTAATACTAGGGAAATTTAATAATGCGGACTCCGTCAATTAGTTGAATTTGCTCAGAATAATGAATGCATAATGAAAATGTTATTTACAGTATTATATTACTACTATTTTCAAAAGTTGTAAAAAAAAAATGCTGTCCCTCTGCGCATACATGAATGCATACATACAGTTGCTGATAGCGTTCAGACTGTCCTCGCATTGTATACACATTAATCCTGATAATTTTAGTATTTTGTGTTACCTGCCTCATCTGTCTGTCCGTCTCTCTCTCACGCATTTGTGTGTGTCACTGTGACCCAGTTGGTACAGAGTCTGATAAATAATGCACAGGTTCCAGACGTCTCAAGGCCACCCTCATCCGGCTTGTGTGCGTTCCATTGGGAAAGCACTTATCTATCCTTTTCAAAGATAAGATAATGTCGTAGTCCATTTATCTGTTTAAGTTTACGCTTCTCCACAAATGTTTCTTGTTCTTCAATCATCTCCCTCTCTCTCTCTCTCATATCTACCTATGCAGAAATAAGCAAGGTATGTTTCATGAACATGCATGTTACCTGGATATCGGACAGAAGGGAAATAAGAATACCTTTAAGATATTTTCAAATAAAACTTAAGGAAAATGTGCAACCTCGTTTTACGTTGGTACCTCAACTGTACCGCCGTGCACGTAGAACACAATCCTGATACTAATATTTGCACCTGTCAGAAAACAATGGACGACCTCAGCATGGAACAGTACAGTGCTCTCAGATGTGCCCAGGATGGACACAATTTGTTATTGACTGGACAATGTGGATGTGGCAAATCATATGTTTTACAGTAATCGTTTGATATAATATTACTAGTTTATGATCCATTTTTTTTCATCACTGTATTTCTGGGTCAGACAAGAACGGTTTCAAACATTCTGTGTTGTACAATTAATCTAATTAGGGAACTAGGGCTAAGACATTTCTTGTACTGAGTATTTGTTGGATACTAAAGACAATTAATATATTTAGCATTCATCACTGTAATGTTTCTTAAAGACATGTGATTGTTTTGTTGACGATAACTTGACCAAAAGTAATGTACATGTGTTACAGTTGCACGCATGTTTCTTCAATAAACGATGCCACCAATAGACAAATTAAACATTGACCGATCCCATCGGTCAAGACACGTCGATTATCACATGCCTCATATATACATGCATGCATACATACATACATGCATACATACATACATACATACATACATACATACACACATACATACATGTGTGTATTGGAGTGGGGGTAGTTTTGAAGATTGAATATTGTAACCTTCCTGGACCTTTGACAGAAATTCTTCAGGTATTAGATGAACTTTTACAATTTCGGTACAAATCTTTATATCATTGGCACGAGCAAGGTATTAAACAGTGAAACATGCTTCTCTTTTCTCGCCTTCCTCACTGTCGTCGTCATTATTAACGATGGTAAATCTCTAGTAAACAATATGTATTCACAAGTGTTTCTTCTTTCTCATCGTCATACATTATAAATTTATCATTCGCGGTCCATTTTTTATCATTCAGCACCACCATGTTTTTCACCTCATCATCATCAATGGTATAATTATCAGGTAAAGTATCATTTGTATCTCTCTAACGTCAGTATTACCATAAATGCTAAAGATAAGTAATTTCTTCATTCATAATCTGCCTTTGCTCTCTCTCTCTCTCTCTCATCATCAGTAAACCATGCAAGAATCATTTTGTTCTCTCTCGCATCGTCATTAATTGTAACGTATCGTATTACGTATTGATTTTCTCCATCACAACTATTCTCTCTCTCTCACACACACACACACACACACACACACACACACACATACACACACACACACACATCATCATCATCAATGGTTAATCAGTGGAATAAAGCAACAGCTTTTCTCCTTTCCTATTGTTCATTTTTCTCTCTCTATCATCATCATCATCATCATCATCATCATCATAATAAATAGTACATCTCTCATACAAGTATAATATTTTCTTCTTCACTATCATTTTCTGTTATGAAAAAAACTCAGTACAACAGATGACCTTACCAGGCTATCAAACACATTTTTCAATCTTCCGGGTCCAGCATCCGTCTAGGCTTTAATATTTGAAATGTGATGACGTCATCAACCGTTATTCGTACTATCCGAACTTTAACTACATATTTCTGTTCTGGAAATTTATACAAAAATTATCAAATGATACAATCTGAAATAAAAAACAAGTTAAACATTTTATCTTGTAAAATTAGTTTCATGACGTTATTTAGCCTGTGGTAGAAATGGGCTACTTCCTGCAATGAGTTCTGTTTGACAGGGTTTGTGACCGTAATGGTGAAAATAAAGGTTAATTCCCTGATTGGATTCATGCGATGGTCGTCCGAGAGTGATGCGTTGGTACGTTATTGTTTTTTGAATGGATATGTGTAGTTTTTCAGTCTTCTTGCGATTCTGAAGCGATAAAAGACGCGTGAGAAAAGTCGAATCGAGCGGAGGGTTGTGGTCACGCTTGCATTCCTTGTGTTAATTTATAATACCGATAAGGTGATTTCATGTTGTCAGAAATTTCGTTGTGCTTTATTGATAAAACTGCAGACTCCTGTGGTAGAACTAAGAAATACCGGGTGCGAAACGTCTCGGTTACGAAACGACCTGCAACCTTTTCGTTATCAAATTTGTGACATACTCTTGGTCACAACATTAACATGCAAATACATATGTTTGTAAAAACTACGTTATTTATGGTAATGAAATGATGTCATTTCGGAGTAGCAAAGGAGTCGTCTTAAGCGTACCCTCATCATGATCATCTTCGAAACTCAAGACACTGTTTTTGTGCTTCTTCGTTTTCTTTTTCTCTAAGTTTTTCTTGGTACTGTCAGGAATGTCACACGAATCTCTGCTATCTCCAGTGTCCACATCCTCCATTTGTGCTTCATCTTTTTCCTCTTCAGAGTCATTATCAACGATCTTTTTTTTTCGAAAATTTCGCACAGGCTTCCTGAACAAGGACATGTTTGCTTGACTTGATTGGTTATCAAACTTATCCCAGTGTGTAAGTATCAGCTCTTAGAAATGTAACACCAGACAAATATGTAAATTAGAAAATCTAGAATGTTATATTTCTTCTGATTTCTGTAATTTTTGCAATAATAAAGCTCAGTAATTATTACTCGATGCTAAAAGAAAAGTTAATTTGTTTATATTATCTGATCAAACTATCGAATTTACGAGATTTTAGGCGAGACCACAACAAAGCTTCCTTGCAGACGAGGATTAAAACCAAAATATTAATGAATATTGTCTCAGGAGAAGCCAGACAAGAACTTGCATGGACATTTAGCTCCGTAACAAGTTCCATTGAAGTCTGAAATGCCAGAAGTTTCGATGGATTCTCCACAGGGATTTGTGGAGGAAATTGATTTCAACGAACTGATGTTTCAGGAGGTGGTTATTTATGGGTTAAGGAATCTTGCACACGTTGGTTCTGAAATATATCGTAATGCATAACAAAACATATTGTCCATGGTGAAACTCGATTAATATGGTAGTTGAGTGAAGTTTGAAGCATGGGCCCCATTGTATTTGTGCAGTCATTTATTTTAGAGTAGTCCACCATCTAATTTCTCGGGGGATTCCAACTCGAGGGTTATTTTCTTTTCATTTTCTTCTTTGACTATTGATTATTCAACCCCGTTAAATTCCTATTTCAGATTATAAAGAAGGCATTAGGAGACGTATGCATTTGACATGTGTATTTTAGTTTTAAGTCGTGGGTGGTGCACACGTATGTAATATTTCAGGACATTTATGATAACTTGCTTGCACACGCCTTTAGATGGAAGTTAATTAGTTTATTTCACTGCTCATCCATCAGTATTTCTTGCAGGATGATTGGTTAGCTGCCCCAGGAAATACATCCAATGAAAGCTCGTTAATGTAGCTTGATGTTTTTAGATAAGGCTGACCAAAAGGTATGATTCATTGTAAACTAGATTCATTGTCTTACAGTAAGACTTAACAGTTGAACTGTTTTGTATTAGAAAATATGAGTACAGTAGTCCCCCTCTTCAACGGCCCCCTTGACCAGCGGCCACCCGCTCCTTACATCCAGAATCTGTCAGCACCGACGAGAATGTGTTCAAAAGTACCCCTCACGAAAGGCCACCCCGCTAACGCGACTAGCAGCCAGCATATTAGTGCAAAAATATAAAATTTACCCCTCACAATCGGCCGTATTTCATTTTGTAATATGTATCCAGAACCAGTATTTTGTTCATAACATGTGTTAAGTAATCCAATTTCTGTTTCCCGATGTCAGGTTTTTGTTACGGACAGAAATGTTGACTAAAGCACATGTACCACCAAGGTTAATATTACATCATTTACCTCTCACGAGAAGCCACATTTATCCAATAAAGCCGAGTAAGACTCAAATTTTATTCCATACAAAAAGGTAAGTACACATGATCCGATTAGCCTTACTGCTGTGTTATCATGAGATGTCCAGTTTAGTCACTCTGATAATTGTTAAGATTACAATTATTGAACAGTAGTAACAGCTGAGAAGTGGCAGTATTGATGCACAATACACAAGTCAGCGGGAAAATGGTTTGATATCCTTTATGGCTTCCCTTAGTAAGATGTTGAGCTTGTTAATTTTTATAATTATTGGCTATCACTACTGAAAATAATTGCCAAGTTTACAAATTCTAATGGCCGCGAGGTGCTATTGTTCAGGTTAAATCTGCGTACATATCGAAGCCGTTTTGGCTTCTCTCTTTTAGTGTAAAGAAATGTAAAAACAATAGGGTACCAGACTGCAACTAATGAATCACGTGACAAGATCGCTGCCTTTAAAAACACATGGCATTTTGTTTAAATGCAGAAAAATTGTTTTTTTAGTCTTGTAGTTGGCAACATTGATGATTACAACCGGACGTAATTGTCAAGATCGTAACAGGGTCAGCATAGGCTAAAAATAGATTTTGTGCAGACACAGGCACACACAGAGAAATTAACCTTGAACAAAACAAGATACCAGACAAAGACCGAAAAATCACGTGACAACACATTTATCGCTTCCTTTACGAAGAAGGCATTTCGTCCGCTCTACAAAAGTTTCGTCTGCATGATTAAATTGCATACAGTTAGCAACATCCGAATAAATCATTACCAAACATTAACATGTCATCACGTAAATGGAGACGATTTTAGAAAAAAATTGGTTATTCTACTCTACGACATTGGGTGCATTGGGGAGGGGGGACTTGCCGAACAATTTTAGGTAGAAAAGACATGAATAAAACAATTTTATGTTGAAAAGACTCGAATAAACAACATCGTAACCAACAAGGAGGTTATTCAGCAGCAGTGGGAAAATGGAGCAAATGGAAAGAGAATTATGTATGTACCAAGATTTAAATGACGTTCTTGCATTGTGCATGACAACAAAACCCGCTCGCATAACACGCTTACACAAAGAATAAGATCTATTAATGCATATTCAGTTGAAATAAGTCTATTATTATATGAAGAAGAACCTTTTAATAATTAATGTCACTTTTAAACGAAGATATTAAATGCTTTGAAGAATGTAGCTTTCTTACTACGTACATTACATGTACTTCTCACAAAACATTAGTCCCCCTCTGGAAAGGCCACCCGTCTTATAAGGCCACTTTCCCGGTGCAGAAGGGGTGGCCATATAAGAGGGGGACTACTCTACTACCCTGAACTGGTAATGATCAGACCTCGCATCCAATTTTGTTGACCTAGTTTAGTGCCTAGTCACCATTGCAAAGTCAATAGCAATTGATAATTTTTTTTGTCTGGATGTTTTATGATAATCAGGAATTAACAGACTTTGATAAACAGGGGGGTTTTTTATGAAATTTTTTGAAGAAAAGTTAATATTTTATTTCAGATCAATCAAGTCACCCATTTGACCCATCTGAGGTACGCATTAAATTTAATGGTGTACAAAAGTCTTGTTACTATTGCAGTGTTGCACACAGGATGCAATGGACAGTAGACACTGTGGCCCTCTTGTCTCATATTTAGTGGTCAAGCAACATTTTAGGGGGACAATTTAAAAAATAGTGGTACACCTAGCATTCTATGTGCAAGGGACAGTGTGTCCCTCAGACCCCAATAAAGGGGACACAACAAGTTTTAAATGGACAAGAAACTATTGTGAGTGATCTTGAATTTTGTAATTAAAAGCTCAATATACCATGTATGTTTTGTAGCATGCAGATCTTAAGTTTACTTGTAGAATTATTGTCTTATCTATTTAGATACTGAAATAATTTTCTGTCTTTCTCGGCTCTCCATAGCCTAAGAGCAGGTACAAAGTCATAATCCTCAACTCTCATTTTATTTAGACAGATGTTTGTCAGACACTTCAATCTGTCTTCTCATAATCTATTTAATTTCGTGGTCTTTGTGCCATTTATCATTTTGCCAGTCACAGATATATCAGTGGTTTCATCAGATGACACAAACAAGAAATTACTTTTAAATTGTTGTTCAATTTCATTATCAACAGCTTGGCTTAGAACAGTCAAAAATTCTACAGCTGTCTTATGTGATCTCTAATGAGCCTGTGATGATACATACAAAGCTTGCAAATCATAACCATTTAGTCGAATCAAACTGATAATCGACTTATATATTCTTATAGGTGTTTCCTCCTTTGCCATATAATATGCAGTTCTCATGGTCTTGGTTCCAGCATCCTCTTTATCATTAAGTAGTGATGTGAATTGGTCAGAACTTCATAAATGATAATCAGTTCCACTTAACCAACTGATAATCAATTACAATAGGTTACTAAGAGCAAATTTTAATTTATGTTTGTTATACAGTTATATCTTTGATCAAGAGTTCAAAATGTTAATTAGTGTACAGGAGTAATCTCTTTTAATGATATGTATACTTTAACCTGATAATATTACATTTTTTCTATTGTTTTGTGTTATTTTTGTTCTACAACTTTGTTAAATGAAAGCAACTTTTTATGGCTGATCGATCATACCGTATTTACTGTATATGTTGGGACACTGTATTTGTTGGGACACCATAAAAAATTAATTTTAAAAGTAATTTTTTTGTGCACTGTATCTTCTGGGACAGGTCATTTTTTTGAGTCGTAAGTTGTGGGAGACTTTTAAAGCATTTGAAAATTACATGTTGGAAAATGCACTCCAACTGAAATTTTATTTTAAAAAATATAAAACTGTACTTGAGATAAAACTCTTTAATCCATTGCAGCATCATCTCATCAACACAACCCTTCTTCAGCACACATACGATCCATTCTTTCCGTGCATGAATATTTTTTTTAGCTTTCTCATGCTGTGAAAAATTGTTAGAGGCAACACATCACTTGAAGTGGAAACCGCAAGGACTAAAGTCAGATTTTTAAAAATCTGCACCAGTCTTGCTAATTCTTAAAATTTTGACCCCCATCTTATTGTCAGTACATCCAGGAATGTGATCAAAGTACCCTAGAATTTCATCCATGTTAATGATCATATCATATTATCAGCAAAATCATCTACATCTCTTCAGAACTGCTCTGGTGGTCTAGTAGTTAGAGTATCCCTCTCGGATGCGAGAGGTCACAGGTTCGAACCCCGGCCGAGTCATACCAAAGACTTAAAAAAAATTGTACTAACAGCTGCCTCACTTGGCGCTCAGCATTAAGAGGTTTGTGTTAGGACTGGTTGGCCTGGTGTCGGGATAATGTGACTGGGTGGGACATCATGCCACATGTCTGCGGCACGATGCCCCAGTGCTAGACATTACTATAAATTGTCACACTGCAGACATCGTAGCGATATGACTGAAAAATTGTTAAAGCTACATTAAAAATCAAAATCACACACACACACACATCTCTTCTGGCCTTCACGAGTTCATCACATGATTTTATTTTCTCCAAATCTTCTGGGCAATGCTGGGTCATTGATGTCCGTGCATGAAGCACTATACTGTGTCATTTTAAAATTGTTCCTTTGTTTCAATCTATTTTCAAAATTCCCACGAATACCGGTGAAAAGAAACCAAAGTTAGCTTCCATATCTCGGCCGTCTTTGTATATTCAAAAACAACTTTTAAAAAATCAGCACACTTAAAAGAATCCATAGTCAGCTTCCAAGCTCAGTTCACTTTGCAATAAAATAACCTTTGTATTGATAGCCTTTAAAAAAAAACAGCTTTAGAGTATCCAAAGTCGGCTTCCGAGGTCAGCTTGCTTTTTAATAAAAAATAACCTTTGATGTCCTGTCGGTAAGTTCAGAGAAGGAGTTTACTGCTTGCTGCAAGTTGTGTTTATTCACCACCCAGGCTTCTATGTGCTTGGCATCTGTAGTTATAATTAATACAAAGAGGTTGATCTCTGCAGGTAAGTAGTAATAATACTTTTTTAACCGATGCTGGCGAAAAGATTGTCACTTGCTCTCAAGTGAATGTGTTTTCAAATAATGATTTTTATTTGCAAGAGGAACTGTCATACAATAGACCTGGATATAATTCAATCTTGATTATTTTGCACCTAACACCATGTCATGCATGAATGGCAGTTTCCAAGATATCGGTTGATTATTTCCCTCTCGTTTGTGAAATCATCTGCTTCTCTTCTGCCCATCGTGAATTCAGCACATTTTTTTTTTTCTCCAAATATTCTGGGCAACGCTGGGTCATCAACATCCATGCACGAAGCACTATATTATGTCACTTTAAAATTTGTTCCATTGTTTCAATTTATTTTCAAACTTCCAGTGAGTACCAGTGAAAAGGAACCAAAGTTTGCTTCCATATCTCGGCCATCTTTGTATATTCAACCAAAAAAAAAAAGAAAAATTGGCACGCTTAAAAGAATCCACAGTCAGCTTCCAATGTCGGCTTGGTTTGCAATAAAATAACCTTTGTATTAATAGCCTTTTAAAAAAAAATGTAACCAAAGTCAGCTTCTGAGATGAGCTTGCTTTGTAATAAAAATAACCTTTTGATGTCCTGTTGGTAAGTTCAAAGAAGGGGTTTACTGCTCGCTGCCAGTTGTGTTTATTCACCACCCAGGCTGCTATGTGCTTGGCATCTGTAGTAATAATTAATACAAAGGAGCATTGATGTCTGCAGTAAATAGTAATGATACTTTTGTAACCCATGCTGGCGAAAAGATTGTCACTTACACTCAAGTGAATGTATTTTCAAATAAAGATTTTTATTTGCAAGATAGTGTCATACAGTAGACCTGGATATAATTCAGTCTTGAATATTTTGCACCTAACACCGTGTCATGCGTGAATGACAGTTTTCTTCAAGATATCTGTTGATTTTTTCCCTCTTGTTTGCGATCTTGTTGGATCCAATTTGCAGTCGGATAACATTCAAACCTTTGAGCACAACCAAACACAATTTGTTTCTCAATGTTCATGTCAACAAACAACGTGGCGTGTGTTATCGGACATAAGTGATACACGCTACAATATGTAAGCCTATGCTACATATATGGATTTCATGGATATATTTTATTCTTTATGCTCATGTTCAAAAAAGGAATAAATAGGAATAAATGATAACAATACAAGGTTAGTTTCTTTGGTTTTATTATCAAATAAGTGTTTTGTTTATCTATTTTATTGCAACTTGCAATGGGGGGGAACACAAATACATTACAAATTTATTTCATTTCTTAAGTCTTGGGACATGTGACCTAGGTGAAAAAAAGTTTTACCGTTGAGTTCTGGGACAGGAAAAAAAAAATAATTATTTTATCATGTCCAATATGTACAGTAAATATGGTATGTAACTGAAATACTGTTGCAATCCCCCAAAATCCTTTCATTCATATGTGATGTGTCTATAATTTAAAGTGTAGAAGGACATGGTTTTCTTGTTTGTCATTGTTTACAAATACTACAAAGGATTTTACATTTAAACTGAAACAAATCATCAAAATGTTTTTAAATAACAAATCATCAAAATGTGTTTAAATTTATTAACTCAAAAATGTAACAGCTTGATCATGTAATCATGACTATATGCTCCTAATTATGAAATTTTGCACCTATGAATATCCTATGGTGTTATATTTGTAGTTGTGAAAGGAATTAATAATTCAGATCAACTTTAGTGGCTATGAGTTTTACTAACTTTCGTGTTCTGCATGCAACTAAATAAAAGTAGTCTCCCTTTACAGACAGTCAATTATAGAACTTCACAATCGATTATCTTATTGGTTTGCTCAACCAACTGATGATCGATTATAATCAATAATCGTAACAACACCGTCGTTAAGTATACAATTGACAACAAAACTGCATATTGACTGCATTTTCAGAGTACTTAAGTGCACCTGTGCTTTGTGATGAGTAAGAATTGAGGTTCTCATGTTTCTGCATCCCTGCTCTTTGCAAATCAACCTTACGGTATAGGACATATTTATTTTTAGCCAGCCATTACATCAGACATCTTGCGTATCACTGAATGAGGCTTCAAGCAGATGACTTTGGAATTGTCTCTTTCCATTAATAAGGTGAAGCCACTTTGAATGAAATTAGAGTTTAGGTCTTGGGACTTTGATATTTATGTTGAGGAGTACTTGAATTTAAAGTAAGCATCTGACTATCATGTACACAGCAAGTGTTACAAGGCTTTGAGTAACATTGCTTGTACTTAATTTTTCATATATAGTTATTGACACTTTGCAGTTTAAGAAACAATTCTTAGACTGCAGAGGAATACTTTTAATTTCCATTTCTTGGAAAAGTAAGAGGTCCTGTGGACTAACAAGTTTATCTCAAGGGTATGACTGGACAAATTACAGGTCCCATACCTTGGACCACTGCTGTTTTCAGGCCCTGTTTATCCATAGTGGTTTAACTTGGAAGAATGGGGATTTGCAATTGCATATCATTGACCTGACTTTGGGGTGTTTTTTAATGGTAGGTTGTATATTTTGCAGGTTGTTGGAAAAGGTGCCTTTGGAGTTGTAAGCCGTGCAAGATGGCGTGACAAGGATGTAGCTGTGAAACTGATTGAGACTGAGTCAGAGAGGAAAGCTTTCATGACGGAACTGAAACAGTTGTCCCGAGTCAGTCATCCAAACATTGTCAAGCTGTATGGAGCATGCACCAGACCTCCAACAGTACACTGCTATGATCTCTGTATTTTGCACCCAGTGTATAACATAAGCCTGTGTATAGAAGAAGAAAAGAAAAGAAAAGAAAACTGTAACTGTAGCTTACACCTTTGCAGTCAAACACCAGTTTGGTTCATTGTAGTCTCAAACGTTGCACCATTACAGAGTCTAAATAGGGTTAAAAATATCTTCAACATACTTACGTGTATCTTTGATATTTCAGTCATAATTACAGGGCTCATTGTACACAAAACATTTACAAATTACAAGTAAGGCATATATAAACATTTCCCTTAAATGCATTAAAATATTTCATGTCGAATCCATAATTTATGCAGTTCTTTTTATCTGATGGGCATGTATCAGTGTTGTATTTGGAAGGAACCATCATATCTTGATCATTATACAGGAACAGAGTTAAATAAAAGCATCATGTTAAGAGCTTAACCATGATGGAACACTGTATCCTTCATTTCCCTCAAAACAAAGTCTTCCAGAAAGAGTACCAAGAAAAATTTTGTACCGCAGTATACTGTGGTATTTTGAAACGTACCACAATACATACCACGGTATTTAATGAACAAGAATTTAATGTACTGGGGCAGGGGCCTGACACTTTTTTTGTTTAATTTCTGTATGTCAATTGCTGGAAAAATATCTTCCTCTGATTTATAGCAACATAACACCTTATTATGTCAATGATACTAGTTGGAAAAAAAATGAATTATCTTGAGATAAAAGAAAAGAAAATATTTCAGCTCGAAGGCCATCACAGTCCCCCCCACCATGAAAATTATATGACCATTACCTTATAGTAGATGAATTCGCTATGTGTATGTTACTTCCTATATAAGTTGTAATCTTAAAACTAAAGTGGAAATGATTAAGCTTACACTATAGTTGAAGCTGTGAAAGACATTGTGCTAACATTAGAGAGCCCATTGAAAAAAAAAGGAAGTGTTGATAACTGAGGCCTACAGTTTTCTTGCTACACTATTGATATAATAGGTATGGAGACTTTGAGTGGCATGCCAATGCCTGGGCAAGATAATTATCAGAGAGGGCCAGTAAGTAAACCTCAAACCACTTACCAAACAAGATCATATTTAGTGAACTTGAGAAATTACATAATGTTCATACAGAAGAAAATTGCAGTCATTACAATGATAGGAGATTCGCAGTCGTACAAAGGAATACATGTACTTAATTCATTAATAACTGCTGGTAAATAGCTAAAATATGAAATGTGGATTTCTTTTAATCCAAAAGTTTTCCAAAAGTTGAATTAGGACCAAATATGTTTCACAATATTCCATACATTACACATTTTCAACATGTGATTAAAGCATCGTAAATATAAGTATATTTGTAATATTCACCATTAATTTGTGATAGATAAAATATTTTTGTGAAAAAAATGGATTTTTTTATATTATTTTGTCAAGAGTAACACTGTTAGTATCACTAAACATATGACAAGATTCCTCTGGAATTTCCGTATATTCCTTATTGACAGAAACTACCAATGTACTGGTTCAATGAAAAGTACAGTTGGAAAGAAATACCTTTGTAAACTGGTACACAGGTAATATCACTCAGTTATAACAAATACACATACCCAAATACAGACATGTATCGAAGGGGTGGTAGATATAAAGAAAAAAAAGGAGTATTGTTTATATTGTTTTTATTGCAATTTAGTTTAATAACAGATGGAAATAGAATATGTAATGAAACTCTTTTTGTGATGTGCCCATATATTTCTTCATTTTAGGTCTGCCTTGTTATGGAGTATGCTGAGGGAGGTTCACTTTATAATGGTATGTTTAAAGTGTTCAGTTGATAAGCTTTGGAGTTTCATTTTTATCTCTTCATTATATAATGCAAGGCATATAGCTGTTGCAGTTCCTGTCACTTTGTCAATAATCTCTGTCAAACATTTTTGTTTCCAGAACATAACTTTCAAACTATTCAAGGTACTTAAATCCTGCTTGATACATATGTCAAGCATGTTGCACAGAAATGCCTTTTCATACTTGAAATTTCCACATTCCTTATATTTATGTTATCCAGGTTCCTTGATGGACTCGTATTTAGGTCAAATGACTTTGCTCGTGGCAGAGTAGTGTGAGATTGGAAATTATAGGGATCAGAAATGAATGTAAAATATTCAGAATTTATAATGTTGAAAATAGTAGCTGTAAACCCTTTTTCACATATTTTCATGTCACATACTTCAAATACTTGATAATGGGTTACAGTCGAAAATTGGAAACTGTTTCAATAGTAGACTTTCAGTTTTCATGTTTATAGGATGAAATATTGGATAAGATGATTAATTTTATTAGTAGTGCACCTGGATATATGGATTTGAGCCATGATTTGCATTCTGTTTAGACTACAGACAGTCATTTCTTGCCTTGTTTTTTCAAACATGGAAACTCCTTGGATAGCATTGTAATTGCTGGCATTCATGATAATCGGTTTCAGTTAGTCACATAAATGGCTACATAGCATAAAACATATTTTAGAAGAGCCCACTTTAGTGGGAAGCAAGACCTAGCCACCATTTGGGATGAATCATTATGAAGCTTAGTCGAAAGACAAATCATCTAGTGGTACGTATGCTTGCTTCTTTTGCTTTTGGATCAAGGGCACATTCATGGAAAATTTGTGTTAAGGTTTTGGCTCAAAGTTTTGTTAATATGCTTATGTTTCCTAAATCCACTCAATGGGTTTTGTTCATACATTGGATGAGTCATTACAAAGTTTAGACAAGTCAATCTTTGACATTCTCATTCTTCCCTTTTGAGCTTGGGTCAGTATCCCATTTTGCAGTAGTGTTTTTGATCATCGACTCAACATGCAGGCTCAGATCTTCTTGTTCTAACTTCCACTTTAATGTTTGAAGGGAAACTTGATGCAGAAGACAATGTCTACTTTGATTATTGTCTTGAAACACGTAGGGGTGGAGTGGAGAGAGAAACTTGTCCAAATACATGAAGAAACAAAATTAGGTATGATAATTTCTGCCAACAGGCAGAAGAACTTGTGTCAGAGAATTTTTAATTTGCTGAACTTGAATATTTAACAAACTGTTTGCACATGAGTAGAATTCAGGTTTATGACTTGACACACATTTTCTTTTTCATAGTTGTTGCATAGATTTGAATGGTACAGGTCTACAAAGACAGAACCAATCTCATGCTTTGGATTACTGTTCTCAACAGATATAGCCTGATACTGTACTATAACTCCCTATATTGTAGTCTGAGTATCATCGCCAGTAGTAATGCTCTGGGTCAGGGTATAATGCTATCTGCATGTTATGTAAGATGTATATTATCTTTACTACAGTGGATACAGGTCCGTGAGCTGACCATGTGCTTTGGTATATAGTAAGTGTCACTGTTTATGTTTGGTGGTTTCTTCCTTTCATCCAGTAACAGACTAATTTACTGTTAGTGATGATAACTGGCAGCTGTTTCAGTACTCTAATTTGTGACAGGAATGGTCATATTTATGACTAAAAATTCTGTTGCAAGTGAATAATGCTAACTGATTACACTTGGCAACCTTTATAATTGGGTAGCTAGAAAATAACAGAACATTCTAATTACAAGCATATAATGCACTGCATGTCAAAAACATTTGGTTGATGCGGTTTAATTCACAACATAATTCATTTTTGATTGTGATAAGACTGCTGATTCCTACATTAAGTTGCCTTGGAAACATGGACACAAATATGGAGAATTTAGTCTGTAGAAAAATTACTTCCAGCCAGACTACTATGAATACTAAAATGAATGCATTTATGGTTAAGGTTTCATTAATATAAACTATTGCTTAAACAAAATGAAGGAAAAAACCTTTTATCTGTGAATAAGACCTGACAGTATGTAGAGAAATGATTAGAGAATTCCAAATAGTAAATTTTATGGCAGGCTTGAGGTTGAAGCAGATGATAACTGTTGACAGTTCTGTTAGAGACATCCAGATATACTTTTAAAAATAATCTTATGCTCTTTTATGATTTACCCATTTAATTTGTCATAATTGCAACCATCACTTTTTGTCATCTTCTTCCTTTAAATTGCCACTTAGATGATTTCTGTTCACAGTGTGTAAGGAAATCTAATTTTTAGGGCTTGGTAACCAAAAATTTGATTTGAACACTGTTAATATACAGAAGTCGTCATGGAAAGTACATAAACTTGAAAAAGAGATAAAGTTAGATGGGCAGATTAAAGCTCGGATGCTATATATTTATAATAACCAAATACGTACCCGAGATATAGCAGCTTAAAGTGAAGACTTAAGTATAGATTATGCAAATTTCTAGATTGTAATTATATACTTTTGGACCACATTGAAGATCTTGTTGTTGACCCACAACCAGTTGCAATGGGTTACCCATTAATAACAAAGTTGTATCTGTAATATCGGGCAATATTCCTGTTTGGTTCCTGATGGTAACATATTTTATACAGTCTAAGAGGCAATGTTTTGCAGTTTTTGATGCATGAACATTTATTGCTACATGATAAATGGTTTATGAAAAGATTGTCATTTAATAAACTATGATCAAGCAAATCTTGTATATGTAATTTATGCTATTCTTTCTTCTTGATAGCTGTAGATTGGGACATTTCCTAGATTCATATTAAGGTATGATTTAAAAGAGTATGGCAAAGTGTTTCAAATTTCCACAGAGAAAAGATTCCATTATGCAACAGACATTGGTAACGATGAACTTTTTTTATAGATTTGTTATTAAATAGCATATTCTGAACTTTCACTGATCAGGTACAACTAGCGCAAATTTAAGCTCACAAAATATGAGATTTCATTGAGATTGGATCTTTTTACGTAATGTCTCAATTCAAGACATAGTGCAGTCATTTGGCTGGCATGCCCAGTCTGCTGTCCCTGGCTTCTGTTTGTGTGACATGATCTCACAAAGGAGTAAGCTGAATCTTGTCAGACCACAGGTAGCTGGACAGACAGTTAATACAATCTATTCATGGAAGTACATCTTCAGATCCAGGCACGATCTTGCCACTTTCACTGTGAACGGATATTTGGCATTACCTCTTCCTCTTATTTCACCTTGCCACTTTCACTGGGTTTGCCAGGAAATATTTTTAATCAATAATCAGGTGCGGGAACCCACAGGGATGTATCTCACATGTTTAAATACATTGTCTTTGGTTGTGCTGAACTAAGGTTGAGGGAATTTCATCCTTTCAGTAGATCAGACCTGTTCCTACAGAGTGACACAGGTAGATGATGGATGCTCATCTTAACTATTGTCCTGTTGTTAATGTGATTGGATCATGTATTTCATGGAGAGAGCAACTTTTTAGTAAATCATGTTACGCGAATAAAAATTATCTGATCTCATTACTAAAGTTACCTGACACCCTTCCCATCAATGTGAACATCATGTTAAAGGTTTCACTCACGTGAAAACTAGTTACATCCAAGATACCAGTAATCACGTAGCAGGAATAAAGGGAAATTAACCTGTATATGTTACATAGATGGAAAGACATTTTGATGTCCTTAGGGATGGCTGGATTTGGAGGTAGCAGAGAGTAATCCTAATGTTAATGTGATCAGGTATGTATCATCCGAGAAACATAAGTTACTAAAAAGTTTTAATTTTGATTTGTGTTAAATACATTTGCAATAAATACAAAACATATGTTCAAATATTTCCTTATTGACTGATATATATTTGTTTTAAAATGGAATGTCACCGCCTCTTTTTCCTTATGCATGGACCATTATGACTTCATGAAATTAAGATTCTGTACTGAATGCTGTAGATAACTACAAGATTTCCCGCTCATGCCAAGCATGTGAAACACATGGATGGTATCTCATTTGCAAAGACAATTTATTCCACATTTCTTTATTCCAGTGTTGCATGGTACAGGTCCACAGCCCAACTATACTGCTGCTCATGCCATGAGCTGGGCACTCCAGTGTGCCAGAGGTGTGGAATATCTGCATGGAATGAAGCCAAAAGCTCTCATTCATAGAGATCTAAAACCACCAAAGTAGGTTGTCAAATCAGTCTTGTGAATTGGTCTTATTTTATGGATAAGTTTGCTGTTTTACAGACTGTTCTTGTTCCCTTAAGGACATTTCTAATTATAAAGGAACTGTTTGCATTTTACTTGAAACTTGATAATTTGCATCTTCTTACTGTTTGTAAGGTATGGAAAGAAGAATTTAGTTAAAAGATTTTGGTGAATTACACTTGAAAATCCAAGAATTTGCTGGAGAGTGACATAGATTGAAGATGTTTATTACATGTAATCATCTGTGTGTGTGGAGGTTAAGGAGGAGACAGAGAGTGGGATATGAAGTGGATTACATATCTAGATGCATTTCTAGAGGGATGTTACACAATTTGCATTTAGCTGGAACACTGCAGCAATAGCTTTAAATATGAAATTATACCCAATCCTTTTTGTTATTGGGTATCCAATCATTATACTTAAGAAATATTTCAGAATCTCTTAGCCATAAGTGTGTCTGTTCATTCCTAATTCCAGTTTTGGCTTACTCTTGTTTCAATAGACCTTAAGGTCAAACTTTCAGTTGGGACATCTTAGGGTGAAATCATGCTCAGACTTAAAATTGGTCACTATGACCTATTAAATTTATCTAATCTTTCTTCAAAATCGTGTCCAGGCTCAAATCCAATTCTTAGATGTGAAAATTGATGCCCTTAGAAATAAATGAATTCACAATAGATGGAAGTTTACATAAATCACTTGCATTTTTTATATCATTTAAACCTAACCACCATGATTTGATTACAGTTTACTACTCATCATGGGTGGCACCGTGCTTAAAATCTGTGACTTTGGTACAGCATGTGACATTCAAACTCACATGACAAACAACAAGGGTAGTGCGGCGTGGATGGCTCCAGAAGTCTTTGAAGGTAAGAAACAGTAACTCTTGCAGTTGACTATAAACATTCTACGGTGAAAAAAAAGCTGAAGACATAGCAAATTTGAAATGTTCATTCATTAGCTTCCTTAGACAGGCAGTTATTTTTGTGATTGAATCATAAGCTGACGGTGGATGAAAACAGCTTTTTTGTGCAAACAGATCATCTTACTGCAGAGTTGGATCCAGTAGGTAATTAGACAGAAGATTGGCGAGTCAAGATGAGAGTCAAAATTGTATCTGCCTTATATGTTCTAATTTTTAACAACAGTATACTCAGTCATAGGAATGTGAAAATATTCTTAAATAGTCATGACCCATGTTATTCAACATTGGTTAAAATTCATGCCCCAGCTTTTAATTGTAAGGGTTTTTCACCAGTTACCAATAAAGTTGAAATGTGGTTACATTATGGGCAATTTATACATTGGAAATTCTTAAATAAAGCATGTTGTTCAATAAAACTCGCATGCCCTGAGTACTAAATGTACCACCCATACCTGCTCATATTTTTTGTTCTACTGATAACTCCTAGCAAACTGCATAGATCCAGATCTGCTGGCACATTATGCAATAACAGATGTGGCTCTGCAGTTGGATCTGACTTATGTACAAGTATATATAGTGATAAAAATTTCTCTAACAGAACATAACCTAAGTACGTTTTATTGCTGACACTATTTCCTTTATTGATTTTTTGTTTTTGTCCAGCCTTTGACAGATCTGTAAAACTCTAGTCACTGAGGTCCAAACATTGTCCATAATCTCTGTTTATCATAAGCATGTTTTCAGCAAAGAAAATATATTTGTTATTTTAATTTTTATGTGGAAGATCCCAAATGACAAATGTGTCAAAAGATTAATGTTCAGTCATGTGGAGACTACATCTGTCAAATACTAAGCTTTAATTAATCTCTCAATGTTGTTTAAATTGGTTATTTTCATGAAGTATATTAGGCTGTGGTGACATAATGATCTGTTGGTAGCCATGAAAAACTATCATCTTTTACGTTTCTTTCGATTTAAACACATCCTCCATTTTTGTGCTTATTTATTGTAATGGTCACTTTACAGAATAAAATTGTAGAAACAAGAAACATTAATGTCCTTTGCTTATAATTCAAGGATTTTTAAAATCCAAATTGATAAAAGTCTGTATCAATAATTTATGTTCTGAGTTTGTTGACCATGCAACCAACCCTATGGTTTCCACATAAGATTTACCTTTTGTTTGCACAGAAGTCATTAGGAGATGTAAGTAGTATTAGCTCATTATAAATATTTCAAATCAGATTATTTTCATTTGATTTCACATCTGTGTTTACGTTCTGTTGCTTTTACTCATTTTATCAGGCAGTAATTACAGTGAGAAGTGTGATGTGTTCAGTTGGGGGATCATCTTGTGGGAAGTATTCACAAGGAGAAAACCATTTGATGAAATAGGGGGACCAGCCTTTAGGATCATGTGGGCAGTGCACAATGGTAAAGCATATAACACCAGATGGTAACATACAATAAATAATAATAAATGTTATATTGAACATTTGAATTTTTTTAGGATCCAGCATGTACCTTTGTCATTATATCACTAATCTGTCCAGTGACACCTGTTATATTTGCTCTGAAATTTTTTGTAATATACATTTCAGTCAAGAGCTTAATGAATCTTACATGCATTCTTGCTGTTACGTTTTTTTGTTTATTCAGTATCAGATGAATTTGTTATTTGAAGGGTTCAGCAAGGGCTATTCCAATATCAGACTTGAGGAGGAGGGGGGGCTGCAGTTTTCAAAGACCCAACCACTTATCAAAAATTAAATATTTGAAACTAATACCAGTACCTCCTTAACATCCTGTCATTTCCCACTTGTTTAATTCTGGAAAAGCCCTCACTGCTACAACATAGATTTTATTTAAACTGAGACTTTGTTTAAACTTTATTAGTTGTTAATATTATTTCATCGAGATATAAGTCATACAATACAAATTGTTGTGAAAATAAGTAGATCTGTCAGCAGCCTGTAGAGATTGTACGTCAGATAATTCAAATCCATTCATTCATTTTCATGGGATCAACTTTTTTAACGGTATTGCTTAAATTTTTGAACTTGTGAAGGGTTGTATTGTTTCCAAAGAATTATTACAGTCAATTGGATCTGACTTTATGGTTTGTTGGAACCATGAAAAATCCACAAAAATTGGTATCCCTCTAAATATTTTGAATTTATAGTAGATACATACTGTCTTATTCGTTAATATTTTTTTTCAGGTACTCGACCACCATTGATCAGAAATCTGCCTAAACCATTAGATATCTTAATGACGAGGTAATACTTGTGTAAAATGCTCACTGGATCAAGATTTGCCTTTGCAGTTGCAACAGCAAATCAGGGTTAATGCTGTATGCTTGTAATTATGAGAAAAACGAACAACATAGGTCCTGATATGCTTTTTCATAATGCAGTGGCAGACCTAATTCATGACAGTTTTCAGTTAGCCATGCATTATATACAAATAAATATGGTAGATATTTGAATCCTCTTGGTTTTATGCCATAAAATATTCTTTTGATCTGCACATTTATTATCATCATCAGTGTATATAGCTGTTGATGTTTCTATGTATTATCAAGTAAAGCAATATTATCACAGCCATGAGTTGGGGGGTCTTCCACTTCTCACTGTGAAACCTTCAGACACAAAGCCATTGTCTATGCAGAGCAAAGTGAATGCTTTGATCAACATTGCCAAGTGACCTGGAGCTAAACATGCTGGAATGTTAGCACTTCGTGATTGAGACTGTAACTGTGTGCTCTTGAGTCCTGTGCACATGTTGGCTTTTGTGCCTTTGAATGATGGTGCCATTAGATCGGCCTGCTGATAGCTTTTGTTGAAAGTACTCACATTTTGTGTAGTAATTTAGGTGTAAAAGCAACATTTTTTTTTCTGAGAGGGACAGATTATTTTGCATGCTGTTGTGAATCAGTGAGAAAAGTTGCAGTTGTCAAACTTTTCACATTGACAAAAACTTTCCTTGGATAAGGCCCTTATAAATTTTCACTAACCCTTCCAAAAATTTCACTTGGCTCAGAGGTCAGGCTATGGGATTTGCTCAACTCTGATAGAGTCTATGTACTGTATATACTCACTTATAAGTCAACTTATTTTACTGAAAATTTGATCCATGCAAAGTCAAGGTTGCATTATAAGAGTGACCATAAGAACAAAAATGTATAAATCTAGGGGTGTTTGCAGTACAGGCAAAATCCTATCAATTCAAATATTTTTGTGTTTTCTTGCCACTGTTCCCATCCAGCAATGCATATATGGTATGCACTGTGTTTATCTGTTTCATTACAGTATTCATTACTTGCATCAACATTTATTTGGATTTTAATAATTTGAAAATATTAAATATAACTTGCTGCAAAGCGAAGTGTTGTCTTCCAAGGTTTACTGGTAAGCATATTACTTCCATTTTCATGCAAGACTGAACCACCCATATTGTATTATATTTAGTGTTGTGCTTTATAAACACTGTAATTGATGCAGAAATTGCTTTGATCTGGTTTATATTTGCCATTGTATAAGCCAGATTTAATTCGAAAGTGGTATTTCACAAAGCATATGCCTAGTGCACATAGGCTGATAAGCCCTTAGCTTGTAAAGGCAGCACTTTATTTTCCCATTTGACAATCCTTTTAATCAAGTATTGAATTTGATACTTGTTCATTGCCAGATACAGTCCCAACACCCAGTGTGCATGTAACCATAAGCCCTTAGCTTGTAAAGGCAGTACCCATGTTTTCCCAATTGACATCCCTTTGTGTGAGCTGTGAATTTGCTACTTGTTCAGTTCCAAGTAGAGTCCTATATTCAGTTAACAGTGGATGCTTATTTAAACTCCCTGTAAATATACCACACAGCGGACATTAATAGGATACTGTGAATCACACAAGTATCGTCTTTCACTGTTTATTAGAAAGGTGTATGGGATTTTGACCTTTAATAGAATTCATGGATTTATCATATAAATGGACTTAAAATGTCAGGCATTATGAATTTCAGGTAAGGGGATTTTAAAGCAAGTGAATTATTTTTTAAACCACTTACCCCATGCCCCTGTCTCGAGCAAATTTCTTTGAGTACTGGAACAATTGAACAATGGTTGACAGCAGGACCTGAAGGAAATCATTGCTTTATTTGAAATAAATTGAGAGGTGAATAAACACACAAGTCAATTAAATATCATTTTGTTTACTTTTTTCATATTTGAATTACAGCAGTTTCAAGATTGCATCGAAAAAATAATAGTAAAAAATAGGGCCATTTCAGGCACATGGAATTGGAGCTGGGGTTAGTGGAATTTGAGTCAGGGTTAGAGATTTGTTTGAAGTAACTTGTCCTCAGCTTGTCTCTGGAAAAAACTCTTTGAGCACTATTAAATATTGAAAAAAAGTAGGAGCCTTTTGGGCACATGGAATTGTAGTCGGGGCTTGTGAAATTTGAGTTGGGTTTGTGAGTTTTTTAAAGTTATCAGCTCTAGGCCTGTGTTTGAATAGTTCTTTTCAGAGAACAATGTCTATATGGTTATGCATTTATTCTTTCATTCTATTTTTGAATTTATAAACAAATAAAATAACATTCCTTGTTTTTCTTTATTAATTCCTGCATTTACACACATAGAAATGTTCAAGTAACTTTAAATGAGTCTTTGACATTAATTATTCTGCCAAATAAATTTTCCATAATTGTTTCCATTTCTGCATAATTCCAGATCTGTACAATCAGCTGAGGTTGATTGAATGGATTATGTGACATAACATAGCAGACTCAAAACAAAAAAAAGGATTATGCTATGAAATAAAAAGCATGCGCTAGCTGTTTCTAGCATGAAACATGGTATGTGCTTGTAATTATGAAGTGGTTGTTTGCTAGTTGCCTTAATTCAGTCCTTAAGATCACCATAGAGCACCTCTCTGACAATTTTCACTTGCCAGTGCCAACTTTTACTTGCCAATGCAACAATTTTCTTATAACTTGGAGCACTGAATCCAATTGCTTACTTGCAGATGCTGGGCAGGAAAACCAGCTGAGAGGCCTTCTATGGCAGAGGTGGTGAGGATCATGTCTTATCTATTTCAGGTAATTTACACACAATTATAACATCCTTAAATTGGAGCTTATAACTCCATTGTGTAAATCTTGTACATAAATACAGTTTAGTCATGCTTCCTTTTATCTCACAGTCATGTTAATAGGGTTCTGTAATGTTTATAATATATAGAAAGTCATAAATAGCCTATGTTTTATACAATATTTGGTTTAATCAGAATACTTTAATGGAAACTCTGTAATTGCATCAGTGAGAAAATTCGATATTTTAGCTTCATGTCAATAATTACTAGGAATCACCATATATACTTGCAATGTAGCTTTTATAAATTACAATATGTCAAATGGATTTAAAGACTTTTCACTTGTATTCATCACAGCATTTTAAGCAGATCACACTGAATTACATTTATTTATTCATTAATTCATTTGTATATTGGCAAATCAGCACATAAACTACTATTTAGACATTTGGAGTTATGAGGAATGCCCATCATGGTAGTTGATCCCAATCTGGTTTGTGCAGGATTTTAATCTGTAGCCAAGTAATTGTGAGTCTAATGTACTAACCATTGCCACCAAGGCTCCCTCACTTACCATTAAACAAACAATGAAAATGAGAAAATAGAAATTGAAAATCATTTTCATGTGCACATCCTGATGTGATTCATTTTCAGTTTTTTTCTGGTGCTGATGAACCTCTTGTTTACCCATCTTTCTATGAAGACGAGTCCCCTGATTATAGTAAGTATATGCAGAGTGATCAGGCATATTCATATAAATTACAGGATACTGCCAATTTCTATACATAATGTTCTTGTGTACAAGCAGTGGGGTGGGGATATCTTGATCCTTATTTAGTCTTTTCCCACTGGCCATCTTAATAAGTTTTTTAATTCGATTGCACAAAATACACTCAATTCGGACAAATGTGGCAGTTCCAGAGTAAACAGTTCTGGGTTTGTTGACAATACTTTATTTGTTTATTTAAATCCTTTGATATATCCTCATCATATATGTTTCATCATAAGCTTAGTACACAGTTCATTTATGAAGAAGTTTACCTGCTCTATTACCTTAGGGTCAAGGTCATTGTCCAAGAAAATTTGTGTTCCTGTTGTGGTTAAAGTTTTTGCATTTCTTATATTTCATAATTCTTGATGAATTTATTTTTTCATACTTGTAATGAATCATTATGAATCTTAGACAATTTGTTCTTTGATATGCTAGGTTGCCTCTTTGATCTTAGGATTAAGGTCATATTCTTAGAACTTTTTTTTTTTTTTTTTTCTCATTCTACTAAAGTATTTTTATTTGGATAGAGTTCCTAAATGTCTTAATGGATTTTCTTCATACTTAAGATGAACCATTATGTAGCTAAGACAGTTCATTCTTTGACATGTTTTCTCAGTCTTTGACCATAGGGTCAAATTGGCATGTTTTATAGCAACACACTCATCACAGGATTAATATGCAGGCTCTGATCTTAACATATTTCAGAAATTTTCATAGACTTTTTTAAAATGCACACCTTGTTAGCAGGATTAAGTAAAACCACTTGAGATAGACAAATAAAATTTGGTATTTATATTAGTTCAGACCCTGAAACTGGTAATTTTACCACTGAAGCAAGAATGGAATGTGCATTGAACACAGATTGCAGAGAATGCAAACAAAATGAATCTGAAACAATATGCCAAATAAATAATGACAAATTTATTTTAAAGAAATGTGATGTCCAAATCTGCCAACCATTACGCTTTTGGCATAACCATTAGGCATTTTTTTTCACCTAATTACATCTTAAGCTTACCTGTATATGGATTACACATTTCTTGAATGTTAAAAGATAATAGAAATATAGCAATACAAAGGTGTTTTTTATTATCTTAATCCCACACTACTAACAAATTTGAGACTATGCTAAAAAGATGACTGCTGCTTAAGAATAGCATAAGAGTAGATTTGTCCATCATAAACCTACATGTACTTTCCTTATTTTGTGTTGATAGCAGCTATATATGACACATTTCCAAGAAAAAAGGTAGCTTCCTTCAATTTAAAACCTTATCTCACAGATTTGTTCTAGTAATGAAGAGAATTATATAGTGGACAATTTTACACTTTGAAAAAGTTGGCACCAGTTATTAAGTGAAACAGACTTTATCAGTGTGACTTTCAGATGTTATATGACTTCAGAAATTGTTGCAGTAGAGGGATCTTTTTAAACCTTTAAGCATGTTGGATGCGGAAAATCAATAATGCTTTACATATTTAAAAAGAATGAGAGATGTACCTCAGCACTCAGGTTGAGGACATGCATGTTGCAGAATTTATGGAGTTGACTTTTCAATCACTCAGCGGAAATTAAAAACAGAGATAAGTTAAAGTGAGTGTTGTGTGTGTATAATATATGTTGTATGTTTGTATTCTGTTACTCAATCATATGGTTTTTGCACATTTTTTACAAGAACTTTTACCAGGTTATTAGCAAAGCTAAATGTACATTTTTCATAGTTTTTTGTAATTATGGCATGTAATATGTAGCTGACACTTTTTATGCTTAGATCACACTTTTTTGCCATGTAGGTTATGCATAAACCTCTCAGGGTTGGCAGGTATGGATATCACAAATATAGAACAAACGGAAAGAAACTTGAATGTATTTCATCAATGTATTTGAAATGATTATTATCAAGCTGCTGCTAAATTCCCATGGTCAGAAACTTTTTACATGATAATCCAGGATAGATTCTTTAAAATGACAAAAGGTTTCTCGCCCTTTTAAACCTTGGCATTGTTCTTGTTGTGGTGTGCATAAAAAATTACCGCAGTTGTTGTGAAGACATCATCACTGGTGTTTGTATCTGTGCAACTTTTATACGAGGCGAACAAATTTCCTGACAAATATTTTACAATGGTATCTTATGTTTACACTTATTGCAGTTGAGGTTATATTTTAATTTACTGACAATTCAGTTCAGTCATTTGCATTATTTGCATTTGCACTTTTATTAAAGCTCAATTTTAATAAGACAAGATATTAAAGTGGTAGTTCTTTCCTTTTCATACTTGTAAATGGAAAGCCCAGCTTCAAATGCCTTTCCATATTGTTCCAACCAAACAAAAATGAAAAGAATAGATTAAAGTGATGCATTTAATAGGCTATGAACAAAACCAAGATGATAGATAAAATTCAGATGTGCATTAAATGCAAATGGAACTCCAATGAAATGCAAGCAGAATACAGATAAAATGGAAATGAAATGCAGATTTGGTTAAATTACCTGTTTCAGTGTCTGTGAACGTTTTAAATGACATGATTAAATCTTCATGCCTTTATTGCAAATTTTCAAACTTTCTTTAGTTTTTTTAAACTTTTAGGACTTGTATCTTTTTTGGGATGGAGCATGGGCATGTCTGTTTTGAAAACACTTGTCTAAAGTCAAACCTATCAATAGGTGCCATCCATGGGATAAGGCAAAACTGGTTGCTGTGTACACAGATGCTTTGCACTGTAGATCATTCTTCTTCTTCTTCTTCTTCTTATTGTTATTATTATTATTATTATGTTATTAATATTGTTTTGTGTGCTCTCTTCAGCAAAGTCATAAAATACACATGTTCTCTCTCAAATTTTTGTTCCACTCAAAATTACTGTATTCTGCTCCCTATAATTCATCCTGTAAATAAGTTATCACTGGCTTAAAATAATCATTGATGTTTGTTTTGTGTACCACTACTGACTTACAGCTTACATATGACCAAAACAGACATGCCCATGCTCCATCCCAAAAAAGATACAAGTCCTAAAAGTTTAAAAAAACTAAAGAAAGTTTGAAAATTTGCAATAAAGGCATGAAGATTTAATCATGTCATTTAAAACGTTCACAGACACTGAAACAGGTAATTTAACCAAATCTGCATTTCATTTCCATTTTATCTGTATTCTGCTTGCATTTCATTGGAGTTCCATTTGCATTTAATGCACATCTGAATTTTATCTATCATCTTGGTTTTGTTCATAGCCTATTAAATGCATCACTTTAATCTATTCTTTTCATTTTTGTTTGGTTGGAACAATATGGAAAGGCATTTGAAGCTGGGCTTTCCATTTACAAGTATGAAAAGGAAAGAACTACCATTTTAATATCTTGTCTTATTAAAATTGAGCTTTAATAAAAGTGCAAATGCAAATAATGCAAATGACTGAACTGAATTGTCAGTAAATTAAAATATAACCTCAACTGCAATAAGTGTAAACATAAGATACCATTGTAAAATATTTGTCAGGAAATTTGTTCGCCTCGTATAAAAGTTGCACAGATACAAACACCAGTGATGATGTCTTCACAACAACTGCGGTAATTTTTTATGCACACCACAACAAGAACAATGCCAAGGTTTAAAAGGGTGAGAAACCTTTTGTCATTTTAAAGAATCTATCCTGGATT